>SJYT01029889.1:55121-156259 GCA_006410635.1 Cephalophus harveyi | reverse complement strand
TTAAAAAAATAAAAAAAAATAAAAAAAAAAAAAAAAAAAAAACTTGAGAAGTGGCTATATAGAAATGTAAAATGAGAGACCTCATCTGTTAAGATTAGTTCTTTAAATTTAATGCTCAATGGCATTTTCATTTCAATTTAATAGGTAAAAGAGCGTAGTTTGCTTCCATTATATCCATGAAGAAAATTTAAAAGAAAAAGCTAAACTGTATGAATTATGAATGATTCCATTCTTTTGGTACAAAAAGAAATTTTTTTTCCTGGCTGACTCTGAACTTTCTCTTGTTTTTAGCTATTTCTTATATTAAAGTTATCTTGACTGCTATATTGTCTCCTGAATTCCAAAGCCAAAATTGGACTACACAATTGAAACTTAAATTCAACAGGCATAATAAGTGAAAAATTAAGACTCCAGATCTTCACTATGATTATAGCCCATTTCACTATCTTTTTTTTTTTTTTTTTTTAAGAATCAAACAAAACATAAATATCTAGTAACCTACAGTAAAAATCTGGAAGTTTCTCAGTTAAAGCCTCTGCAACAATTTTGTAGCCAGGTCCCTTTGCAAAAACTGGAGAAACCTTCACCCAAAAGTTGGTTTGAACATCGAGGCAGATGACACACACACACACACCAAGAAAGTATGAAGAGTTATAAGTTACATAATGGAGGTCTCTGGAATAAGCAGAGCAGTCACCAACAGGCCAGAGAAGGCTGGAGGGAGCCAGGAAAGTGGGCTGGGTTGAGGCCTTTATTGTGCGGGCAGGGCTGGGAGGCAGGAGATCTGCTGACTTGAATCGTCTATTAGTGCTAAAGAGGGAACACCTGGGCTTCCTTTTCATAGGGCCCAGGTGAGAGGCACTGGAAAAGTCTGGTCTGAGGTTCAGGAGCTTTTTTTTTTTTTTTTCAGTTGAAACGGTGGACAAGCCCCTGTGTCCTTGTCTTTTTAAGTAAAATACTGACTCCAGAGTTAATGACTGGGAAATGTCAAGATGTAGACACAAAGAATAGCTGTTGGGTTGGGAACTGGAAACAATTTAGACTATAATTCTGCCACATGGCAGAATCACCAAACTCCCAGTTCCCTGAAAGATACAAATAAAGGCCTGACTCCTGAACTGTTTTTTCCAGGAAGCAGACCCCTGCTGACAGCAAGAACATAAACTGCAGACTGGTTGAAACCAGAAGGTTGATGATGCTTGAAAATTTCACCTTGATGCCAACCAATCCAAGAATTGTCCAGGAGCTGATCACACCCCGCTCGTCCCAGACTGGGACTACAACACAGCTAAAGGAAGATGGGATCAGAGTAATTTTGTCAGATGTATTCTTGAAGGACTCAGGCAGGTGCATTCTAAGCCTTTAGACTATAGCAAATTGGCAGACACAGAACAGGAGGAGAAGGAAGCTCCTGGTAAATTCCTAGATAGAGTAAGAGAAGCCCTTCGCAGATTCACTGAGATTGATCCCGAAAGCGAAGAAGGAAAAGTGATCTTAAAAGATTTCTCACTCAGTCAGCTCCTGATATTTGCTGTAAGCTACAAAAACGGGAGTATGGACCAAATCAGTCTTTAGATACTCTGTTACAACTGGCTCAGACGGTCTATTACGGTAGGGAATATGAGGAAAAGAAAGAAAGGCAAAGAAAGACAAAGGAAAAGGCGGAAGCCTTCTCAATGGCTATGAAAAACTCTTAAACAGCCTGAGAAAAATGCCCAGAGGGACCCAGGTGAAAAGGGATGGGCTTGCTATTACTGTGGAAAGGAGGGGCATCTCAAGTGGGATTGCCTTCAGGCATCTAAGCCACCCCCGGCTCCATGTCCGGTCTGCAAAGGACCACACTGGAAGAGAGACTGCCCTTGTCTCTGGGGTCAGACTCTCAAGACAATCAGGACTGAAGGCGCCCAGGGGTCCCCACACAAGCTCCCATCCTAATTACACCTGAGGAACCCCAGGTATTAATAATTGTGGGGGGGCCAATCCGTCGATTTCCTTTTAGATACTGGGGCAACTTACTCTGCTTACTGAAGCCCCTTGCCCCTGGGACTATCTGGACGAGCCAAAAGGTATTATTTCAGTTATTTCTTTATCTTGCAACTGGGATTCTGTGCTATTTTCACACGAGTTTCTGATCGTGCCAGAATCTCCCTCACCCCTTTTGGGGAGGGATATACTGAGCAAGGTCCATGCCTCTGTTTTTATGAATATGGAGCCCTCCCTTTCTCTCCCTTTAGTTGAACAAAATGTAAATCCTAGAGTATGGGCTGATGGAAAAATCTGTGGGTCGAGCACACAATGCTATTCCTGTAGTTGTCAAGCTTAAAGACCCGCACTTATTTCCACATAAGAAGCAGTATCCACTGAAACCTGAGGTTAAGGAAGGGTTAAAACCCATCATCGAAAATTTAAAGGAACAGAGAATATTAATTCCCTGTAACAGTCCTTGCAACACTCCTATTTTTGGGTATAAAGAAATCAAATGGTAAATGGAGACTAGTTCAAGATTTACATGTAATAAGTGAGGCTGTAGTTCCTTTGCACCCTGTGGTGCCTAACCTTATACTCTATTGTCTGAAATTCCTGAACAAGCCAAATATTTCTCAGTAATTGATTTAAAAGATGCTTTCTGTTCAGTGCCTTTGGCAGAGGAAAGTCAATTTCTATTTGCCTTTGAAGACCCTATGCAGCCAGATTCTCAGTTAACCTGGACAGTTTTGCCCCAGGGATTTCGTGATAGTCCTCACTTATTTGGACATAGTTTATCATGGGATCTACAAAATTTTAATAGCTCTGAAGTGGTGGTGTTACCATATGTAGATGATATTCTGCTCTGTGTTGAGACAGAGGAAGCTTGTTCGCGAGCCTCAGAAGATTTCTTAAACTTTCTGGCAGGCTGTGGTTACAAGGCATCAAGAGAAAAGGCTCAGCTGTGTCAACGGTCAGTTAGATATCTGGGCCTAATCATATCAGAAAGGACTAGGGCCATAGGCCCTGAGAGAAGTAAACCTATACTAAATCATCCCCTACCTATGACTTTAAGACAATTGAGAGGGTTTTGGGGAATCACAGGTTACTGTCACATTTGGATTCCAGGTTGTGGGGAACTTGCCTGGTCTTTATATAAACTTATAACTGAAACTCAGCAGGCTCAAACTAACAAACTGGTTTGGTCTCCAGAAACTCAAAAGGCTTTTAAGGTTCTTCAGACTGCTCTCCTGCAAGCTCCAGCTCTGAGCTTGCCCACAGAGTCAGAAGTTAATTCGTTTGTCACTGAAAGAAAAGGTATGGCCTTGGGAGTTTTGACACAACTCCGAGGGCCTCACCAGCAACCTATTGCTTATCTAAGCAGAGAATTAGATGTAATTTCACGTGGGTGGCTCCACTGCCTAAGAGTAATTGGGGCAGTGGGTTTATTAGCACCTGAAGCTTTAAAAATAATTATTGGATGAAACCTTACTGTACTGACTTCTCATGATGTGAGTGGGATCTTAAATTCTAAGGTTAATATTTGGATGACAGACAGTAGGCTTCTTAAATACCAGTCATTGTTGTTAGAAGGACCAGCTTAAAGTTTGTGGAAATTTAAATCCTGCCACTTTCCTTCCTGAGAAGGAAAATGAAACACCAGATCACGATTATTCTCAATTCCTAACTATAAACTATGCAGCTCGGGAAGATCTAATGGATACCCCATTAGACAATCCTGACATGGAAATATTTACAGATGGCAGTTCTTTTGTTCGGGATGGAAAGCATAAAGCAGGTTATGCCGTGGTGACTGCTGAACAAGTTTTGGAAGCAAAATCTGGATTACAATGAAGTGGGAAGTATCCTGGAGAGGACTGGGAAATTGATTTTACTCATATGCCAAAAGCTAACAGATATTCTTGCTTACAAGTTTGGGTAGATACTTTTACTGGATGGATTGAGGCTTTTCTCTGTCGTAGTGAACAGGCTAAGGAGGTTATAAAGATTCTCTTCATCAGTGGAAGGCTTCCCGTGGTGGACATCTCCACTTCAAGGAAAGGACTTTCTCCAAGTCTGTGAATACCTTCAACAACAATCACACGCAATGCCTCTTCTTCATCTGATGACATCTACCAACCCTAAAATGGACTGGTGCAACACTTTGTACTTTAACTATGGACATAATGTGACTTTTAATTTTGATTCTGATTGTTTTGTTTTTACTGTTTGCTCCCTGCATCTGTAACTGTGTGACTATCCTCTTCTTCATCTGATGACATCTACCAACCCTAAAATGGACTGGTGCAACACTTTGTACTTTAACTATGGACATAATGTGACTTTTAATTTTGATTCTGATTGTTTTGTTTTTACTGTTTGCTCCCTGCATCTGTAACTGTGTGACTAAATTTGTTTCTAGCCGCATGAAAGCTTTTAAGTTACAAATGGTTGCTTAAACTCCTACTGCTGCACCTTCCTCCAACTACTATTTGGGGGCCCTGGATCAGATATCCTCAATATGAGGATTAGAAGAATATGTTGCCTCACCAGTTTAGGGACAATGCCCCTTCTCAGCTCAGAAGCAGTTATGGAACAAGAACGATGCCCCTTTTCCCTAGGCAACATAATTCTCCTAAAAGAAAAAGGGGGGATGAGAGAGTCATTTCCTAGGCAGGTTGATAAGAAGTCTAGGGGTCCCCAAGGAGAGAGGGGTCTGGAATTCTCAAGGAGGAAGAAAGGACAAATTTTTTTCCTTTTCTACATTCCTTAGGATTATATAACAATAATGTATTCTGCCTGAGGACAGTCTCTGGATTAAACCTTCTGGCTAATTCTGTAAATTATGGGAGTAGACCTGCTCTTTACAAGGATTATATAACAACAATGTATTCTGCCTGAAAACAGTCTCTGGATTAAACCTTCTGGCTAATTCTGTTATCTTAAAATGTAGATTATGGGAGTAGGTCTGATGAGGTCTTTACAACCTCCAGACATTCTTTTGATTTACTGGAGAGTATATAACTTCATTGCTAACACTAACAAGTAGGTACTCTTTCTGCCCCCTTCTGATGCCTATGTCTGATGCCTCTATCTCCTTATACTTTAATAAAACTTTATTACACACACACACACACAAAAATCCTCACTACCCATTTCAGGGTGGGTCACACAGTCTTGAGGGCATTAACCCCCTGTGGACCCCTTTGCCTGGCAAAGCAATAACACCTATTCTTTTCTACTTCACCTAAAATTCTGTCTCCATGTTTCTATTAGACACCAGTGAACAGAGGCCAAGCGCAGGCAGCTGCAGTCGGCACACTAAGCACAGGTGGCTGCAGCCGGTGCACTAAGTACGGCCAAGAGGAGCTACCCCATGTCTGAGGCCAGGGGCGACGGCCAGGAGGAGCAACCCCACGTCCAAGGAGTGGTGGTTGCGTGGGCACAGGAGGGCCTAGAGGAGCCATCCCACGAGAAGGTCAGGAAGGGCAGCAGTGAGGAGATATCCCTCATCCAAGGTAAGGAGCAGCGGCTGTGCTTTGCTTGAGCAGCCGTGAAGAGATACCCCACGCCTAAGGTAAGAAGAACCCAAGTAAGATGGTAGATGTTGTAAGAGGGCATCAGAGGGCAGACACACTGAAACCATACTCACAGAAAACTAGTCAATTCAATCACACTAGGACCATAGCCTTGTCTAACTCAAAGAAACTAAGCCATGCCCGCAGGGCAACCCAAGACAGGCGGGTCATGGTGGAGAGGTCTGACAGAATGTGGTCTGCTGGAGAAGGGAATGGCAAACCACTTCAGTATTCTTGCTTTGAGAACCCCATGAAGAGTATGAAAAGGCAGAATGATAGGATACTGAAAGAGGAACTCCCCAGGTCAGTAGGTATCCAATATGCTACTGGAGATCAGTGGAGAAATAACTCTAGAAAGAAAGAAGGGATGGAGCCAAAGCAAAAACAATACCCAGCTATGGATGTGACGGTGATAGAAGCAAGGTCCAATGCTGTAAAGAGCAATATTGCATAGGAACCTGGAATGTCAGGTCCATGAATCAAGGCAAATTGGAAGTGGTCAAACAAGAAATGGCAAGGGCGAACGTCAACATTTTAGGAATCAGCAAACTAAAATGGACAGGAATGGGTGAATTTAACTCAGATGACCATTATATCTACTACTGGGGCAGGAATCAAATGGAGTAGCCATCATGGTCAACAAAAGAGTCCGAAATGCAGTACTTGGATGCCATCTCAAAAATGACAGAATGATCTCTGTTCATCTCTAAGGCAAACCATTCAATATCAGTTATCCAAGTCTATGCCCCAACCAGTAATGCTGAAGAAGCTGAAGTTGAATGGTTCTATGAAGACTTATAAGACCTTTTAGAACTAACACCCCAAAAAGANAGCTATTTCAAATCCTGAAAGATGATGCTGTGAAAGTGCTGCACTCAATCTGCCAGCAAGTTTGGAGAACTCAGCAGTGGCCACAGGACTGGAAAAGGTCAGTTTTCATTCCAATCCCAAAGAAAGGCAATCCCAAAGAATGCTCAAAGTACCACACAATTGCACTCATCTCACATGCTAGTAAAGTAATGCTCAAAATTCTCCAAGCTAGGCTTCAGCAATATGTGAACTGTGAACTTCCTGATGTTCAAGCTGGTTTTAGACAAGGCAGAGGAATCAGAGATTAAATTGCCAGCATCTGCTGGATCATGGAAAAAGCAAGAGAGTTCCAGAAAAACATCTATTTCTGCTTTATTGACTATGCCAAAGCCTTTGACTGTGTGGATCACAAAAAACTGTGGAAAATTCTGAGAGAGATGGGAATACCAGACCACCTAACCTGCCTCTTGAGAAATCTGTATGCAGATCAGGAAGCAACAGTCAGAACTGGACATGGAACAACAGACTGGTTCCAAATAGGAAAAGGAGGACGTCAAGGCTGTATATTGTCACCCTGCTTATTTAACTTATATGCAAAGTACATCATGAGAAATGCTGGACTGGAAGAAACACAAGCTGGAATCAAGATTGCTGGGAGAAATATCAGTAACCTCAGACATGCAGATGACACCACCCTTATGGCAGAAAGTGAAGAGGAACTACAAAGCCTCTTGATGAAAGTGAAAGAGGAGAGTGAAAAAGGTGGCTTAAAGCTCAACATTCAGAAAACAAACATCATGGCATCTGGTCCCATCACTCTATGGGAAAATATGGGGAAACAGTGGAAACAGTGTCAGACTTTATTTTTTTGGGCTCCAAAATCACTGCAGATGGTGACTGCAGCCATGAAATTAAAAGATGTTTACTCCTTGGAAGAAAAGTTATGACCAACCTAGATAGCATATTCAAAAACAGAGACATTACTTTGCCGACTAAGGTCCGTCTAGTCAAGGCTATGGTTTTTCCAGAGGTCATGTATGGATGTGAGAGTTGGATTGTGAAGAAGGCTGAGCACCAAACAATTGTTGCTTTTGAACTGTGGTATTGGAGAAGACTCTTGAGAGTCCCTTGGACTGCAAGGAGATCCAGCCAGTCCATTCTGAAGGAGATCAGCTCTGGGATTTCTTTGGAAGGAATGATGCTAAAGCTGAAACTCCAGTACTTTGGCCATCTCATGCGAAGAGTTGACTCATTGGGAAAGACTCGGATGCTGGGAAGGATAGGGGGCAGGAGGAGAAGGGGACGACAGAGGCTGAGATGGCTGGATGGCATCACTGACTAGGTGAAAGTGAATCTGAGTGAACTCCGGGAGTTGGTGACGGACAGAGAGGCCTGGCATGCTGCGATTCATGGGGTCGCAAAGAGTTGGACACGACTGAGCGACTGAACTGAACTGAACTGAAAGGAAAAGATATTAGAATCTTGCATGTATTTAATAGGAAATCTCTATGTCATCAAGTGTTTATAGAAAAGATATTAGAATCTTGCATGTATTTAATAGGGAATCTCTATGTCATCAAGTGTTTATAGACCATCTACTGTGTTAGCCATGCTAGCCATAGTAGATCTCCTATCTTAAATTACATGAAGCAAAATGACCTGACAGCCCCAGCGGCTAAGCTCTGCGAGGTACCACCTTGTTTGCTTGGGGCCATACTCCCCACAGGCTGCTCCCAGCCAGTGACTACACAAGGCAATGACACTAAGGTGGGGCATTCTTGGGAGACTCATGGGTCTTCTGATGATGATTTTGGTTTAAGGGCAACTGAGGATTCCTCATAGCTTTGTTGACCTTTTCTTAATATGGCACCATATCTTCCTCCAACAAATGGTCTCCTTTTTCCCTCTCTCCTTTACCCTGGGTCAGACCTGCCTAGTGGTTGGATGGGTCTCTTCTTTCTTCTCATCTCTTATGCCCAATTTTCACTTACTGGTTTTTCCCTTATTTCCTGAACAAATTAATTACATTTTGATTTCTGCTTATCTAAGGACCCAAATGGACATACTATTTGCTAGGCACTTTCTGAAATGTGCTGTAAAGTATAACAACTTTAAATCAGGATCATTGACCCATCTCTGCCTCCTCATGCCTTTATTCAGTACCTTCATTTGTAAATGGGTGGGATGTGATGAAATCATTTCCAGGAAACATTTGGCCCCAAAACTCTGCTGAGTTTCACTTATAGAATTGTCAGTGAAGATTACTGTGGTAAATTAAAGACACTCACACATTTCTTTGCTATTTCCCTGTCAAGGAGTAATGTAATTAAAGCTGGCCTGATATCTGCTTAAACCATAGGAGGTGGAGGAAGTGACACTGCATGTTCTGGCTAAACCTTAAGAAGCGTGGGCAGCTGCCATGTTCCATGTAAGCATTTAGCTGCCTTACTGGAGTAAACACTGAGACCTCCTTTGGGGGAGGAGATGCTCTGAAGATGACAGAGAGAAGGAGCAGCTCAGCAGACGCCTTGACCCAGTCGCAGGCCCATCTGACTGCAACTACATGAAACCCAGTGAGACCAGGAAGAAAAGTACTCAGTGGACCTCAGTTAATCAACAGAAACCACAAGAGATATAGAAATGGTCTTGCCTAAGTCATTAAGGTTTTGAATTGTTGTTTTAAGAGCAATAGATAACTAAAACAAATAAAATGTCTCAGTATCTCAATGAACATAATTATATTATTTACTTTTAAATGATATATTTCAGTTGACTTACTGAATGCTTAATGTAAATATTTAATGCACTTAACACATGTTTACATGGACATAGACACATATATACATGTGGGTATATATATGTACATAATGTACATACAAGTGTTTGTCTATGAATATGTATATATGTATGTGTGGGTGTGTGCATGTATGTGTGCATGCAGCCATTTAATTCTATAAAGCATTTTCAGTTACAAAGCAAAGGCAACGATGGAAGAGAAAAACAACTGTCATGGGGTAAGAGAAGAAAGAGATCACTGTAACCAGGGCAGTTAGTATGATGTTCCAGAAAGAGAGAAAACTTAGAGAGAATCTGGAAGGAGGATAGAATTTAGATACTGAAACAGAAAATGTGGGGAATGGATAGAATGTATGTGAGGGACACTGCTATGTCACAGCTATATATATATACCTGACTATGTGTAATTTAAGCAAATATAAATAACCCAAGGTAAGTGAAGATCTAATTGAAACTGAAGTTCTTCATATGAATAATACCTAACAGTATTGCACATTTAATATTATATAACTTGTTACAGTAAAATCATAGGTTACAATTGCAGGGTTTATCACACATCTGTCTATGCCTATATTACCACTGTAGCTTTTTTAATGTCTCTGTGAAGTGTCTTTTCACTGAATATAAAATGTATTGCAACACTTCACATTTTAGATACCATCATTTCAGTTCATATCTTAATGTCAGAAGTGAAAGGCAAGTCACTGGTAGATTATCTGTGATTATGAAGAAATGCATTTCCTCTCAACATATGCGAATGATACTAGGAAACCATTGAGGGTTTTTTCCTTTTAGAAGATGCAAAGACACTGAATCATGTATATGCTTTTTAGTTAGCATTCCACATCTACTTCTGTCAGCAAAGATAACACAATGGTAAACTGAAGGTCAAGAAAAATGATTATCAATATAATGTTGATAGAAATAATTCCCATCACTTCTGAAATTCACATTCAGTGACTACAGATTGGTAGACTGGAATACCAAGGTGTGAATATTTACAATATAGAGATTGGTGAATGTTTCAAACTGGGTTTTTATTTTTGTTTTTTTGTTTGTTTATTTGTTTTCTTAATAGTAGGTAAACACTAGTAAAACTGAAAGTAAGGTTTGGGGCAATGAATTTAAATAAACACATTAAAGAATCACCTAAAATCAGACTTTATACAATTACTTTATTCAACTGCACCCTGCTGTGGCCCAATCTAGTCTTTGATGTAGACTGCCTGAAAACTGTCTGCCTATTGAGACCTGGTCCTGCAATAGCTACTTCTCATTTCTGCTCTGTCTCTTTAGCACTGAAAACTTCACTGTAGATTTATCAGTTGCTGTCACTTCTTCCAAAGACGATGGCATTATAGTAGGTAGGTCTTGGCCAACCATGAGCCCTTTACTGATACAACTTCATTAGGAGAGCAGGTATGTGTGAAAAACTACATTCGTCCACACAATTCCCCTGTGAAACCTCTGACCTTCAAAACTCATTAAGACCCAGTAACTCACAGTCCTTTCATATTTCCTTTTTATTTTCCCCACAATTATCATATTGTATTTGCTTACTTGAATTCATTACCCTGTCTTATAGGGCATTTTGCTCCGCCCTCAACTCATATCTCAAAATGATTATGATTATATGATATACTCTCTGTAAGTTCCTGGCAAAGAGGTCCTTTTTCAATTCTTCTAGTGAGTCCATCTCTTCTGCCTCAGGATGTTATCACAGCCAGCTCCTTTGTCTAAACATGTTCTACACCACTTTTTTTGGCTTTATCTTCTCAATCCTCTGACTTTAAGTTTAAAATGTTTCTGTCTCAGAAAATCTTCCCTGATTATCCAGATCCATCAGTTTTCCCTGCTACTGTACATACCCTCCAATCAAGTGTTACTTTTCCTCTGTAGCATGTATTTCAGCCATAGTTAATTACCTGTGTGATTATCTGTGAACTGTGGAAAGCTTTTATAAGAAGTCACATCCACCTCCCTAGGCTCTTAAATAATAAGACATAAACAATATGTCAGGGCATGACATAACTGAGTTTTGTATGACGGCAGCCAGTGAACTTCTGATATGTAAGTGAACAGAAGCATCACTAAAATCCACAAATAGAAGTTCAGCCACTAGGGTATTTTTTTAAGTCAAACTGCTTTCAACAAATGGATACTTTTCCATCAATCACATTCATTTAAAACTTCAGTGGTAATATCAACACTGTGGATGGTACTGACTACCAGAACCACTATATATCAGGCTTATTCAGATGTATAATGCACCCTTCATGCAATCTCACTTGAGTATCTAAATTTCCCATTCTGGAGTTTCTAGAAATATATATATATATACACACACACACACACATATATATATTTACCGACTTATTATATAATGCATATATTTTTTCTTCTCCATCCTCAAGACTTGAACAACAAGAAAATTTAGCTTTTTTTAAAGCTGTTTAAAAAACCTAATTATTAATTGCTTTCTGGAGGCACAAGCCAAGTCACATACACAGAAATAAAACCCAATTCATATAGCACAAAGTATATTCTGCAAAGTTCTGCAAAGTATTGATTGCTAGCTTTGCAAAATCAACAAGGGGGTGCACATATTTATCACTGTAATCTATTTTGGTTCCTCCAATGCCTGAAACTATACCTTGCTGAAAAAAAAAATATCACGGGTAAAGCAAAATCATCCTCAAGTTGATTGAATAAACAATGTGAAAGTAAAAAAAGAATACCATCTGGAATATGTTTATTAGGAACTAAAGAGCATCAGGTGCTTTCCAATAATTAAAATCTATTAATTAGTTCTTGACAAATATCTATCTTTCACAAAATTAACTATACATTTAAAAAATGTTTATTTTTACATAAAATTGCTGAAAATAATTAATGTTAGAATCCAGTAGAGAATATGGTTTTCTTGGAGAAAAAAATGTGTGAAATGTGTGAAATTGCATCAAGTTAATTAACTCTGCTATGGTAGGCAACTAGGAAGCAAGTTTGTCTGCAGTACAACAAAGAAAACTCCCACTTCTAGGACCTTTTAAGACAGAGGGTAGGAAAAATGCACTCTGAGACATTGTCTAGGCTAGATACATTAAATAGAATATGATTTCCCATTTCAATAAACCCTGCATGCATGCGCAGTTGCTCAGTCTAGTTTCTCAGACTGTTAGTGACCGTATTTACTGCCAGCCAGGCTCCTCTGTCCATGGGATTCTCTTGGCAAAGAATACTGGAGTGTATTGCCATTTCTTTCTCCAGGGGATCATCTGGACCCAGGGATCAAACCCACATTTCCTGCATTGGCAGGTGGATTCCTTAGCACTGCACCACCTGGGAAGCCCCCAGTGCAACCTACTTTGTATTTATTAGCGTTTAAGTTTATATTTCAGAGAAGGCACCCCACTCCAGTACTCTTGCCTGGAGAATCCCATGGATGGAGGAGCCTGATGGGCTACAGTCCATGGGGTCGCTAAGAGTTGGACACGACTGAGCAACTTCACCTTCACTTTTCACTTTCATGCATTGGAGAAGGAAATGGCAACCCACTCCAGTGTTCTTGCCTGGAGAATCCCAGGGACGGGGGAGCCTGGTGCGCTGCCATCTACGGGGTCACACAGAATCGGACACGACTGAAGCGACTTAGCAACAGCAGCAGCAGCATGTTTATGTTTATATTTATATTTATATGTATTTATTTTGTATTGATTTGTATTTAGAAACTAGGAAAAAATGAGGACTTCCCTTGTGGTCCAGTGGTTAAGAATCCACCTGCCAGTGCAGGGCACATGGGTTCAATCCATGTCCAGAAGATTTCACATGCAGAAGAGCAACTAAGCCCCTGTGCCACAGCCTGTTCATGGCAACAAGAGAAAGTCCACTGCAGCAATGAAGACTTAGTGCAGCCATAAATAAATAAATTCATTTATCAAATACTAGGAAGAAATGAAAACTTTTCATATTGTCTACTCAACCACTCAAGGAAAAATTAATTACCAATTGATTGCAATCTTACACAGTTTTAAGGAAAGTGAAGTCGCTCAGTTGTGTCTGACTCTTTGCGACCCCGTGGACTAAGATCCTCTTATAAAAGAACAGGCTTTAGAAAGATGGCAATGATGATCCTGTATGCGAGACAGCAAAAGAGACACAGATGTATAGAACGGACTTTTGGACTCTGTGGGAGAGGGAGAGGGTGGGATGATTTGGGAGAATGGCATTGAAACATGTATACTATCATGTAAGAACGAAGCACCAGCCTATGTTCGATACAGGATACAGGATGCTTGGGGCTGGTGCACGGGGATGATCCAGAGAGAGGATATGGGGTGGGATGTGGGAGGGGGATTCAGGATTGGGAGCTCCTATACACCCTTGATGGATTCATGTCAATGTATGGCAAAACCAATACGGTATTGTAAAGAAAAATAAAGTAAAAATTAAAAATAAATAAATAAAAATCAAAGAAGCAAATTTTTTTTCCAAAAAACCTACTTAAAAGTTTTTATTGCATCTAATAGAAAAATATTAGATGCCATCTCAATCCTGAATGATTTTGACTAAGTTTAAGAGAAAATAGAGTTGATTTTTTTCTCTTTTAAAAGTTTCTGCACTTAAGATTAAGTCATTATTAGTGTCGGAGAAGACACTGGTGACCCACTCCAGTACTGTTGCCTGGAAACTCCCATGGACGGAGGAGCCTGGTAAGCTGCAGTCGGGATCACTGAGTCGGACATGACTTCATTTTTCACTTTTCACTTTCATGAACTGGAGAAGGAAATAGCAACCCACTCCAGTGTTCTTGCCCGGAGAATCTCAGGGACGGAGGAGCCTGGTGGGCTGCCGTCTATGGGGTCGCACAGAGTCGGACACGACTGACATGACTTAGCAGCAGCAGCAGCAGCAGCATTATTAGTGTATGAGGCATATAAACAATTACACTTAATCGGAATAAAGACGAAAGAGCTTGAAAAAGCTTTAAGAAACAGAATATGCATTGCAGTATCCACTCCCATCAGCTTAGGATAAAGGCTTCACTGTGGTAACCTACACTAGCCCTGACAGGCACATTCCTGTTATTTGAAACCTCCTCATATTACCCATCAAAAGGCTGTCAACCTGCTAAAGTTCCGGAAAGTGTCACAGTTGCAAAGGATCCACTGGGTACAACTATAGAAAGACAGAAGTGGAAAATAATAGCACTTCCCAAAGCAGTAGCCAGGTTGTGATGTGCCTTTGAGAAGAAAAAAAAAAAAACTTTTCTAATGTCAACCTTCTGACTAGCAAAATATCAACAGGTTAATAAACAGGCACATGTAAATAACCGCAGGAAGCAAAAACTTGTTTTGTTGCTTAAGTCAACGTATTTAAAACCGGAGACAAAAAGCTGGTTAAATAAAATGAGTACGTTTCAGAACTACTTTTCAAACCGCAAGAAACTTGTCCTGACCGTGCGCGCCGCCTCTGGAGTCCGCGTTCCAAGGGTCCGGGGGCGGGTGTCTGGGCGAGGACCGCTCGGCCCCTGGTGATTCCCTCGGGCTGCGGGCGTCCGCGGGATCCTCCGTCCACGGCCTCCGCGGCTCCTCGCGATCGCGCAGCAGTCCCAGCGGCGCTGGGGGGCCACGCAGGGCCGGGATCCGGGCGCGGGCGACGCGCGGGCGGCCCGTCCCCTCGCGCGCCCTTGTGCCCACGGCCGCTGCTGCCTGGCGCCTCGGGGGTCGGGCCCGCGGGCACCGGCCCGCCCTGGGAAGGGGAGGAGGCGGGAGCCGCGGGGCTAGGGGCGCCTCCATCTGCTGAGAGTCCATGAAGCAGTGTCAAGAGGGCAGCAGTTCAAAGTGCCCCAAAGTTAGGGCGCAAACGCAGGATTTTACGGTGAGTGGGAAGAGACACATTACTCACTACGTAAACTTAAGAAGACTGCCGCTTGACCTGACAGTGAATTAGGACAGATCGCCTTTCTCCTTGACTTTTGGTGGTTTCTCAGCATGAGTCCTCAGGGTCACAAGTTCCCGGCTCTCTAAGCCACAGACCAACTGACAGCTCCCTAAAGAAGAAGCTGAGCTGTTGCTTCTAAATTCTCAGAATCCAGCAATGTGCCTGAGCATAGAAGGTATACAAGGCGGGAGCGAGTCTTGGATGAGCAGAAGGAACTGATACAAGGAGGAAAACTGTGTGTTTTCCTCTATTAGACAACTTTCTAAATGACCATTTCTTCCAGGCTCTAGCAAGCAAGGGCACACCAGAAACTGAAATAATATTTTTGTTGTTTTATTCTCCAGCATCGGTGTCTGATTAAGGGGCTTAGCCATCCCTCCATCCCTCACCTCATTTTGGATCTAACAGCACAAAACACAGAAGGGCTGATCATCCTTCCCTCCTTCACTGCAGATGATCCAAAGTGCCTGCCCTGACAGCAGGGACATGGCAGTAGACTTGTCACTGATGTCGTTATAGCCACCTGATGATAGGTATTGTCTCGAAGATAGGGTTGTGGCATAAGTCAAATCCTCTAGAGGCAGACAGGTAGCCATGCTTGTTAACAGATTACATTCATGTGGAATGGACAGGAGTTTTAATTCACACTCTACATTGATGTTAACTCTCTTATCTTTTTAAAACTATCTTGTCACATGTTATAGTAGAATCTGAAAAAGTCCAAAGCAACAGGACATCCTGCAGAATGGCATAGTGTTCCGTATAATAACCAGACTGGGTCTGCAAGAAGTGACTAGTGTCTTGGAGGCCTTGATAAAACAAACAGACTCTGAAAGGGGTACAAAGATAGATACATAGCTTTCAGGGGCCTATGGTCAGGGACATGCTAAGATAGCCCTTCCAAAGCAAAGGATGAAGCAATCCATCTTTCCCCTCCCAGAGCTAATATGGAAGTTATGGTATGCTTGGTATGCCTCGTATGCTTTTCTGAATTCTTAAAGCAACATTTTCCATGCTTGGGAATACTGCTTTAATCTATATGACAGTTAACATTAAAGGCCACTAGCTGTGTGGAGAAAAGAGCAAGAAAACAGTCTGAAGTAGGTCTGGGCTGCGGTGCAAGCAGGCTTGCTGTTTAATCAGGGAGAATCTTGTGAAATTAGAGCTATCCATGGTGAGAAGAGATGCCAGGAGTTATGTAAGTCCCAGGCTGTGGGTATTAATGTCAAAGTTTATTCTGAAGAACAAAAACTATTCAGGTCCTTTTTCCTCATGTGAAACTCAATCATTGTCTTATTTTTTGCATAAAATCTATGATTTTCATTAATATTTTAAGAGGCTGATAAAAATTATGGCAACACAAATTTCTGCTTTCTTAGCTTAATCTATTTAAAGGTTGAAATTTGTTAAATCATACTGTGAGAGGTATCTTATTAAAATTCATAGAAAATCTAAATGCTATCCTTTTTACATGAGTTCATTGACCCCTCAGCTCCTGCAGGGACTTTCCCCTGGTTTAAAACAGACCTCTGTGATCCCCATTCTTCGCTCTCTAGTCATAGCATAGCCTGTCTAAATCAATGATTCTCAAACTTTGCACCACATTAGAATCACCTAAGGAGATTTTAAACAGCCTGCTGTAAAGGCCACACTCTATAACAAGTTAATCAGAATCTTTCTGGTGGAATTCAGACATCAGTATTTTATTTTTTTCTTTAACTCTGTTAGAGATTCCAATTAGAAGCCAAGCTTGATAACCAATGGTATACACTTTTAAAATGGCATTACACACTTGCTGTTTCCTTACATGCTTGTGTGTGTGCTAAGTCACTTCAGTCATGTCCGACTCTGTGTGACCCCATGGACCTATAGCCCCCTAGTTTCCTCTGTCCATGGGATTCTCCAGGCAAGAATACTGGAGTGGTTTGCCATGCCCTTCTTCAGGGGATCTTCCCAACCCAGGGATAAAAACCACATCTCTTATGTCTCCTGTATTGGCAGTTCCGTTCAGTTCAATTCAGTCCCTCAGTCGTGTCCGACTCTTTGTGACCCCAGGAATCACAGCACGCCAGGCCTCCCTGTCCAACACTAACTCCTGGAGTTCACTCAGATTCACTTCCATCGAGTCAGTGATGCCATCCAGCCATCTCATCCTCTGTCGTCCCCTTCTCCTCCTGCTCCCAATCCCTCCCAGCATCAAAGTCTTTTCCAATGAGTCAACTCTTTGTATGAGGTGGCCAAAATACTGGAGTTTGAGCTTTAGCATCAGTCCTTCCAAAGAAATCCCAGGGCTGATCTCCTTCAGAATGGACTGGTTGGATCTCCTTGCGGTCCATGGGACTCTCAAAAGTCTTGTCGAACATCACAGTTCAAAAGCATCAATTCTTCGGTGCTCAGCCTTCTTCACAGTCCAACTCTCACATCCACACATGACCACAGGAAAAACCATAGCCTTGACTAGACAGACCTTAGCAAAGTAATGTCTCTGCTTTTGAATATGCTATCTAGGTTGGTCAAAACTTTTCTTCCAAGGAGTAAGTGTCTTTTAATTTCATGCCTGCAGTCACCATCTGCAGTGATTTTGGAGCCAAAAAAAATAAAGTCTGACACTGTTTCCATTGTTTCCCTATTTATTTCCCATGAAGTGATGGGACCAGATGCCATGATCTTTGTTTTCTGAATGTTGAGCTTTAAGCCACCTTTTTCACTCTTCTCTTTCACTTTCATCAAGAGGCTTTTTAGTTCCTCTTCACTTTCTGCCATAAGGGTGGTGTCATCTGCATATCTAAGCTTATTGATATTTCTCCTGGCAATCTTGATTCCAACTTGGGATTCCGCCAGTTCAGCATTTCTCATGATGTACTCTGCATATAAGTTAAATAAGGAGGGTGACAATACACAGCCTTGATGTACTCCTTTTCCTATTTGGAACCAGTCTGTTGTTCCATGTCCAGTTCTAACTGTCGCTTCCTGACCTGCATACAGCTTTCTCAAGAGGCAGGTCAGGTGGTCTGGTATTCCCATCTCTTTCAGAATTTTCCACAGTTTATTGTGATCCACATAGTCAAAGGCTTTGGCATAGTCAATAAAGCAGAAATAGATGTTTTTCTGGAACTCTCTTGCTTTTTCCATGATCCAGCAGATGTTGGCAATTTGATCTCTGGTTCCTCTGCCTTTTCTAAAACCAGCTTGAACATCAGGGAGTTCATGGTTCATGTATTGCTGAAGCCTGGCTTGGAGGATTTTGAGCATTACTTTACTAGCATGTGAGATGAGCGCAATATTTTTTCATTAGTGTCTTATAATTTTCTATATATAGTTCTTTTGTCTCCTTAGGTAAGTTTATTCCTAGATATTTAATTCTTTTTGTTACAGTGGAAAATGGGATTGATTCCTTAATTTCTCTTTCTGGTTTTTCATTGTTAGTATATAGAAATGCAAGTGATTTCTGTGTATTGATTTTGTATCCTGAAACTTTGCTAAATTCACTGATTAGTTCTAGTAATTTTCTGATACTATTTAGGGTTTTCTATGTACAGTATCATGTCATCTGCAAACAGTGAGAGCTTTACCTCTTTTCTGATCTGGATTCCTTTTATTTCTTTTTCTTCTCTGATTGCTGTAGCTAGCACTTCCAGAACTATGTTGAATAATAGTGGCAAAAGTGGACACCCTTGTTGTGTTCCTGATCTTAGGGAGAATGTTTTCAGCTTTTCACCATTGAGAATAATGTTTGCTGTAGGCTTATCATACATGGGCTTCCCTGGTGGCTCAGAGGTTAAAGGGTCTGCCTCCAATGCGGGAGACCTGGGTTCGATCCCTGGGTCGGGAAGATCCTCTGGAGAAGGAAATGGCAACCCATTCCAGTATTCTTGCCTGGAGAATCCCATGGACAGAGGAGCCTGGTAGGCTACAGTCCACGGGGTCGCAAAAAGTCAGACACGACTGAGCGACTTCGCCTTCGCCTTATCATACATTTACTGTGTTGAGGTAGGTTCCTTCTATGTCTATTTTTTAAACAGTTTTAATCATAAACAGGTGCTGAATTTTGTCAAAGGCTTTTTCTGCATCTATTGAGATTATCATGTGGTTTTTAATCTTTCAATTTGTTAATGTAGTGTATCACACTGGTTGATTTGCACATATTGAAGAATCCTAGCATTCCTGAAATAAACCCAACTTGATCCTCGTGTGTGAGCTTTTTAATGTGTTGCTGAATTCTGTTTGCTAAAATTTTGTTGAGGATTTTTGCATCTATGTTCATCAGTGATTTTGGCCTGTAGTTTTCTTTTTTTGTGTTGTCTTTGTCTGGTTTTGGTATCAGGGTGATGGTGGCCTTGTAGAATGAGTTTGGAAGTGTTCCTTCCTCTGCAGTTTTTCGAAAGAGTTCTAGGATAGGCATCAGCTCTTCTCTAAATATTTGATAGAATTCTCCTGTGAAGCCATCTGGTCCTGGGCTTTTGATTTTTGGGAAATATTTGATCACAACTTCATTTCCAGTGCTTGTAATTGTGTTGCTCATAATTTCTATTACTTCCTGTTTCAGTCATGGAAGATTGAACTTTTCTAAAAAGCTGTCCATTTCTTCCAGGTTATCCATTTTATTGCCATATAGTTGTTGATAGTAGTCTTTTATAATCCTTTGTATTTCTGCATTGTCTGTTCTAAACTCTCCTTTTTCATTTCTAATATTGTTGATTTGATTCTTCTCTCTTGTTTTCTTGATGAGTCTGACTAAAGGCTTGTCAATTTTGTTTATCTTCTCATGGAAACAGATTTTAGTTTTACCAGTCTTTACTATTGCTTCTTTCATTTCTTTTTCATTTATTTCTGCTCAGATCTTTATGATTTATTTTCTTCTACTAATTTTGGGGCTTTTTTATTCTCCTTTTTCCAGTTGTTTTAGGTGTAAAGTTAGGTTGTCTATTCGATGTTTTCCTTGCTTCTTGAGGTAGGATAGGTATTGTTTCCCTCTTAGAATTGCTTTCACTGCATCCCATAGGTTTTGAGTTGTCATGTTTTCATTGTCATTTGTTTCTAGAAATTCTTTTATTTCCCTTTTGATTTCTTCAGTAATCTGTTGGTTATTTAGAAATGTGTTATTTAATCTCTGTGTGTTTGTGTTTCTTAAAGCTTTTTTTTTTTCTTGTAATTGATATCTAGTCTTATAGTGTTGTGGTTGGAGAAGATGCTTGATTCAATTTCAATTTTCTTAAATTTACTGAGGTTTGATTTGTGACCCAAGATGTACTCTATCCTGGAGAATGTTCCATGGGCATTTGAGAAGAAGGTGTATTCTTCATTCGGATGGAATGTCCTAAAGATTTCAATGAGATCCATCTCATCAAATGTATCATTTAAGACTTGTGTTTCCTTATTAATTTTCTGTCCATTGGTGTGAGTGGGGTGTTAAAATCTTCTATTACTATTGTGTTACTGTCAATTTCTCCTTTTGTGTCTGTTAGTGTTTATCGTATGTATTGAGTTGCTCCTATGTTGGGTACATAGATATTTACAATTGGTATGTCTTCCTCTTGGATAGATCCCTTGATCATTATGTAGTATCCTTCCTTATCTCTTGCAATCTTCTTTATTTTAACGTTTATTTTGTCTAATATGAGAATTGCTACTCCAGCTTTCTTTTGCTTCCCATTTGCATGGAATATATTTTCCATCTTCTTACACTCAGTCTATACATGTCTTTAGGTCTGAAGTGGGTTTCTTGTAGACAGCATATATATGGGTCTTTGTTTTTGTATCCATTCAGCCAGTCTGTGTCTTTTGGTTGGAGCATTTAATCCATTTACATTTAAAGTAATTATTGATATATATGTTCCTATTGCCATTTTCTTAATTGTTTAGGGTTGATTTTGTAGATCTTTTTATTTTTTTCTTTTTTATTTCTTGACTATATAAGTCCCTTTAACATTTGTTGTAAAGATGGTTTAGTGGTACTGAATTCTGTTAACTTTTGCTTGCCTGGAAAGCTTTTTATTTCTCCATCAATTTTGAATGAGATTGTTGCTGGGTACTAAAATCTTGGTTGTGGATTTTTCCCTTTCAATATTTCAGTCTTACAGAGTTTCTGCTGAAAGATCAGCTGCTAATTGTATGGGGTTTCCCTTGCATATTACTTGTTGCTTTTCCCTTGCAGATTTTAATATTCTTTCTTTGTATTTAGTCTTTGTTAGTTTGATTAGTATGTGCCTTGGCATGTTTCTCCTTGGGTTTATCCTGCATGGGACTCTTTGTGCCTCTTGGACTTGATTGATTATTTCCTTTTCTATGTTGGGGAAATTTTCAACTATAATCTCTTCAAAAATTTTCTCATACTCTTTCTTTTTCTCTTCTTCTTCTGGGACCCCTATAATTTTAATGTTTGTGCATTTGATATTGTCCCAGAGGTCTCTGAGACTATCCTCAGTTCTTTTCATTCTTTTTACTTTATTCCGCTCTTCAGAAGTTATTTCCACTATTTTATCTTCCAGCTCACTGATTCGTTCTTATGCTTCAGATACTCTGCTATTGATTCCTTCTAGAGATTTTTAATTTTAGTAATTGTGTTGTTTATCTCTTTATTTTTATTCTTTAATTCTTCTAGGTCTTTGTTAATTGATTCTTGCATTTTCTCCATTTTCTTTTCAAGATTTTTGATCATCTTCATATCATTATTCTGAATTCTTTTTCAGGTAGTTTGCTTACTTCCTCTTCATATTTGGGCTTGTGTTTCTAGTTTGTTCCTTCATTTGTGTAGTATTTCTCTGCCTTTTCAATTTTTTTAAACTTATTATGTTTGAGGTTTCCTTTTCCCAGCTTCCAAGGTTGAATTCTTTCTTCCTTTTGGTTTCTGCCCTCCTAAGGTTGGTCCAGTGGTTTGTGTAAGCTTCATATACAGTGAGGTTTGTGCTGAGTTTTTATTTGTTTCTTCTTCCTCTGATGGGCATGGCCGAGTGATGTGGTAATCCTTCTGCTGATGATTCGGTTTGTATTTTTGTTTTGTTTGTTGTTTAGATAAGGCATTCTGCACAGGGTGCTACTGGTGGTTGGGCGATTCTGGGTCTTGTATTCCATTAGTTTCCTTTGGGTGAGTTCTCCCTATTTGATTCTCCTTAGGGATAGTTCTCTGGTAGTCTAGGGTCTTGGAGTCAGTGCTCCTACTCCAAAGGCTCAGGGCTTGATCTCTGGTCAGGGACAAAGATTCCACAAGCGGTTTGTAATGGCATTAAGTGAGATTGAAACAAATATCAAAAAACGAGAAACCAAAGATGTACCCCAGACAAATGGCAGTTATAGAATCAGCCAAATAATAATTAAAATAATGCAATATACACATATACATATACACCCATGAACAAAGTCAAAACAGTCCAACAAAACAAAGTACAGTAGATTGACCCAGTGAACAAAGGAAATAAAAAAATTATATTTACCATTCAAGAACAAAAAACTCAGTATAAATTTTTATTACTCAAAATTGTTGTTTAGATGCTCAGTTGTGTCTGACTATTTGTGACTCCATGGATGGTAGCCCTCTGGGCTCCTCTGTCCATGGGATTTTCCAGGCAAAAATACTGGAGTGGGTTTCCATTTCCTTCTCCAATACTCTAAATATTATAGGTGAAAATTTATTTAAGATACAAGACTAAAGGCAATGTTCATCTCAAAACAAAAACAATGTATTTTATCCATCTATTTGTGCCTCTCTACAATCTAATTAATATTTTCATTTGATGAAATGTAGCTACTACTTTTCAAAAAGAATCGACCAGTCACTAGTTTCGTACAGTTTAGTCTCTCTCTGCAGCAACCCCTCTTTTGTATTGCATCCAGATCTTTATTTCTAAAACATCAAAATGATTCTTAAAGGTAAACAACAACTGCCCTGTCAACAAACACAATAGACATCATCTGCCTTTATCATTCTTGACATTTCCAAAGATTTAAAGCTGTTGCTACTCTTTCCTTTTTTAAACACATGCTTCTCCTGGCTTCCCAGGTATGACACCCTCCTGCCTTTCTCCCTGCTGCTCTGACTGTTCTACTTTTATCCTTTATTCAAAACAGTAACTGGTTGAAAAGCCTCAAGGCATTGTATTCAACCAAGATTCTCTTCTGAGGGGTTCTCATCTATACTGTAATTACCACATCAGTACAGACAATTTGTTCATTTATAGTCTCATCCTGGACTTCTCTGAATTCCAGATCAGGATATCCGAACACCTCTCTTAGATGACTCAAAGGCACTACAAAATGTTTTTCTTATTATTCAGTCTCTCAGTAGCATTTGACTCTTTGCAACCCCGTGGACTACAGCATGTCAGGCTTCCCTGTCCTTCATTATCTCCTGGAGTTTGCTGAAACTCATGTCCATTGAGATGGTGATGCCATCCAACTATCTCATCCTCTGTCGTCCCCTTCTCTTCCTGCCCTCAGTCTTTCCCATCATCAGTCTTTTCCAATGAAATCAGCTTTTCTCATCAGATGCATCATGAAATGAGAATATTCCAAGCTGCATTTATGTGATTTTATAAGGAGATCAAATCAGTCAAACCTAAAGGAAACCAACCATGGATATTCATTGGAAGGACTATTGCTGAAGCTCCAATACTTTGGTCACCTAAATGGAAGAGCTGACTCATTGGAAAAGACCTTGATGCTGGAAAAGACTGAAGGCAAAAGGAGAATGGGGTGGCAGAGGATGAGATGGTTAGTGTAACTGACTCAATGGACATGAGATAGAGCAAACTCTGGGAGATAGTTCAGGATACAGAAACGTGGCAGTCCGTGGGATCACAAAGAGTCAGACAGGACTTGGCGACTGAGCACACTGTGAATTCTTTGAAATTCTTCCCATTGAGTGATAGATTTTCTGTTCCCTTTCTCAGGACCTGTGTAAGCCTGTGACCTTTTCAACTAGTAGTATACAGTGGAACTGAAGGCATGTGATTTCCAAAGCTAGAATATAAAAGGTCACACAGCTTCCAATTCATTTGATACAATGCTCATGGAAAGCTACCATGTAAGAATTTCAGCAACCTCAAGGCTGTCATGATATGAAGAAGCCTGAGATATATAAAGAGAGGACATGTGTAGTCACTCTGGTAGACAGCTCTGGCCGAGCCTACGTCATTAAGTCATCCCAGCCCAGACTCTGGAGAGGAGAAAGAGTAACCTTCAGATGGTTATATTCTCTACTTCTGGCCATTTGATTTTCCCCAGATAAGACTCCAGACATGATGGAACAGTGACAAGCCATCCCCACTGAGCCCTGTCTAAATTTCTGATGCAGAGATAAAGCAGCAGTAGATAGCAACTTTGCTCTTCTTTCAATGTCATCCTCTTTTTCAAATGTATTATCAACTTCTGTGGATAAGAAAGAAACTGAACAACAACAACATCATGTTCAGACTTAGGGACTGAACAATAACATGTTCAGACTTAGCTACTGAACAACATCAGCTTCTCTGGATTTTGCCCCTTAAATATCTCTTGAATTTATGAACTGCTATCTTCTCCCAACAAAACCCTTGTTCAAATTACCATTATCTTTGGCCTAAATTATGCCAATTGCATTTTCATTGATCAACCCTTTTCTCCTTGCCTCCAGCTCAACCCCAAGTCATTCTCCACAATGTTGAGTGATTTTTTCAAAGCTCACATCTCCTAACATCACCCCATGCTTAGCATTCCTCAGGATGTCCCACTGATTTTAAAGGAAAGACAAAACTGTGAATGAAGTTTACAAGGCCTGTATGATCTGTCCAGTCTTACTTTCCCATTTCTCACTGTCCAGCTGAGCAGCTACCAGTCTCTCTTGTGATCATCAAGCATTTGAAATGCAATGAATGCAACTGAGGAACTGAGTTCTTAATTTTATTTAACTTTAATTAATTTAAATTTAAAATAGATACTTGATTCAGTTATTCAAGAACTTTTAAGTATGTTTGGAAGAACCTGACGTGCAGTTATTTTTTCAACTATAAATCTTATGAAATTTAAATACAGATCAAATATTCCTGATGAAAATCTAGTATCTAAATTTAGATGTGTTATAAATTTAAAATGCACACTGGTTTTCAAACAGTGCAACCAAAAAAAGGTAAAATATCAAATTGATAGTTTTTATATTGCCTATATTTTGTAATGATAATATACGGGTATATTGGGTTAAAAAAGCACTTAAAATTAATTTTACCTTTTTTTTTCTACTTTTGCTAAGTGACCACTAGAAAATTTACATTACATGTCTAACTCTCATTATATTTTTATTGGGTGGTGCTGTTTTAGGCCTGTTTCCTCCAGACACTCCTGTCCCCTCTTTGCCCCTTGGACTCACAAATTCTTCCTCTCCTCACACGGTCTTTGCACATGCTATTCCTATCCCTTTCCATCCTCTACTCAGTTAATCTCTACTTATCTTTCAGCTCTTTATTCAAGCATCTTTTCCTCAAGGAAAACATTTCTGATCTCCATGTCTTGGTCCAATTCTCCTCATATCTGCTTTCACATCACTGTGGACCTCACCATTGTAACCCTGGTCGCAGTGGCAATTTTACCCTGTGTACATATTAGATACCCACTTGTCCCAACCCCCAACTACGTTGTGTGCTCCATGAGATCAGAGACCACATCTGCTTTTGGTCACCACTTTGCTCTCAGTGTTTAACATGGGGAAAGGCATATAGTAACTCAGGGTGCAAAGATTACTAAAACACAAGTCAGGACATGAGAATATCATACTACAGTAAGTAAGAAAACTGTATTCAAAAAGCAGTAAAAAGTCCTACGCATATTTTACTAGTTGATTTCAATACATAGTTATTAAATGAATTAATGACTGACAATGTCAATTCTCCAAGAAAAATATTTCACTTCTTTCTACTGCTGAGGGGAGAAAATACAAACTATTTGTCTTATCACTATAGCCCTTGACCGTTTGATTCTGAGACTCTCCTTCTAGTTTACTTCCTACCAATGTCCTTCTCATGAGAGTCTTGATGTTCAGTCTCCAGACCAGATGTGGTTCTGTTTGTCTCAGTGACCTTCCTAAGATATTTCCTCAACTATAAGAGGGGAAAACAATAGTGACCATGTCAAAAAGCTATTGTGAAGATTAAATGGAATGACGCATATTTAGCACAGTGTCTACCATGTAGTAACCTCAATGTGTACGTGTTAGTCACTCAGTCATGTCCTACTCTGTGATCTCATGGACTACAGGCTGCCAGGCTCCTCTGTGCATGGGATTCTGCAGGGAAGAATACTGGAGTGGGTTGCCATTCCCTTCTCCAGGGGATCTTCCCAACCCAGGGATCAAACCTGGGTCTCCTGCATTGCAGGTGGATTCTTTACCATCTGAGCCACCAGGGAGAGGAATTTAGTAACCTCAATAGCTTCTAGATATTAATGTTATCTCTGGGCTACACACAGAATAATAGTAAATATTTCTTATCAAATATCTACTAATAGACTGGTCATGAAGAAGTATATTATTTCAATGAATCATCACTGCAGTTACTATCAGAAAAAGAAAGTGAGGCTCAGAGAGATTAAGTCATTTGCACAAAACCACACAGCCAGGGCTTCCTAGATGAGATGATTCAGTGGTAAAGAATCTGCCTGTCAATGCAGGAGACGTAGATGTGGATTCAATCACTAGTATGAGAAGATCCCAGATGCCAAGGAACACTTAAGCCCTTGTGGTGTGCCATAACTATTGAGCCTGTGTACTAGGGCCCAAGAGCCACAACTACTGAGCCCACGTGTGCAACTACTGGAGCCCCCCACACCTAGAGCCTGTGCTCTGCAACAAGAGAACTGATTGCAATGAGAAGTCCATGCAGCAAACTAGAGAGTAGCCCCCACTCTCCACAACTAGAGAAAAGCCCGCATAGCAACGAAAAACCCAGCACAGCCATAAACGAATAAAATGATAAAAAAAAAAAAGAACTACACAGCCAGTAAATGAAAGAGACATTCACAGCTAGACAACCCAAGTCCACCATTCTCACCACTGTATCTCTCTATTTGGCAGTAGGCAGTCAGGCATCTTAATTTCCTTCTACCTATTCTCCTATCAGATAAATAACCATTCCTCCAACACACTATGCACTTTCACAACTCCATTTTTGTGCTAACTCACTTATCTAAATCACCTTCCTCTCCTTTCTTCAAAGGCTAAAATTCTATTCAAAGTTCAAGGCTATCTTATACAATCATCATCACCTTCCTCTATTGTCTAGCCTTCCTCTGAATGTATAATTCCATCCTACCAGCTAACTAAGCACTCTGTCCATTAAATCAGTAAAACATGCATTCCATTACCTTATTGCTCTTTGTATGCAAACTTGTCTCTCCTGTTCTGGATGTTCTCAAGGTCCAGAACTGGGTCATACTCAGTTTTGTATTGCATGCATTTAATAAAATGCTAGAGATGTGCGTATGTGCTCAGTGAATTTAAGTTGATATAAAAATTAACTTAATATGTGCTCAGCACAAACTGCTTCTATTTATAAACACACCTATTCATGCACATGCATGGGTACCAATACACAAGCTCACACGAACACAAACACACATGCCTATACATGCACACAATCAATTCTGCAGACAAAAAAATCCACTCAAAATAGCTTGTGCACATGCAAATACAGATATGCGCCTATATGCACACAGACATGCTCACACATATATTCGTGCACACAAGCAAATGTGCACACACAGAGACTAACTCAGATTGTCTTGTTTGTTTATGGTTAGACAAAAAAAAAAAAAAAAAAACTGGGGGAAGAATGGGTTTAAAAGGATTTAGAAGAAATTAACCTAGACTTTTTGACTTTATTATTTGAAACGATGAAAGCAATTTGTACATTTCATTTTAATAAGAAATTAAATAGCAAAAGGAGTATTTTGTTGCTCTATCTTTCCACATTTTATTATAAAAATGTATTTTGAGATAAAGATGATCATAGTATTCAGTATCAAAATATAACTCTCTTTTTCTCTCATACACATACACACTCTTTAGAAAAATGTTCACTCATAAATCTTTGGTAAAAGAACAGAAATATAAAGAAAATTCAGACCAAGATCTTAAAACAATCACACTAAAGGTTTCACATCAATATTTTTATCCAAACTATTTGGCTTTTGGATTTTATATTCTATTAAGAAATCATAAACGTCTAGGATATTTTACCATCCAAACACATAAGGCAGTAAAGCTACCAGTAAAAGATGTTTTAAAGAATTAAACAGATACTTTTGCCTTTTAAAGCAAATTTTAAAATACCACTAAAGCAGAAAAGTGATGCTTCATTATCATTAAAGTTTTAACAAAGCAGATTATAAATAATCAAGTGTACAGTTGCATATATACAGATAATCCATCCCAGACTACTGGCATTACTAAATCATGGGCGATTTCTTTGCACGTCAAGATGTGCGGGAAGCCCACAAAGGAATTATAGCCCAATTACATACAGCCAAGTGCACATTACTATCTGCTGGGAGAAGGCACAGGGGTTATAAACGTCTCATATGGTCTGTACTCCATTAGATAAGGATATTAAACCCTCAGATCAATAGGACACCATGATGTTATTATGGTCACTGGCAGTTACAATAGCCCCAAACACTCACTTGTGTCCACAAAGAGAGAAAGGGTATTTTAATATCTCTGGGCATTAGATGTAGCTGTATTCTACATCTTTCTGTCTAAGGCTTTACCCTCCCCTGTCACTAGGAAGCAACACATATTTGCATACTATGCCTGATGCCTGCAACCTGAGTGCTGGAAGTGGTGATGTCAAAAGAGCCTGATGGATGTCAGTTTAAGAGAGCCTCCCCCCTTCAGTCCTTGTAATGGAGTTTTCATTCTTCCAGCTACATAATGCATGCAAACATTACCCTGATGCTTTTTAAAAAGTTGTCAAAATGCATGGGAAGGACCAAATGGATTCTATGTTTGCCTCCTGTAGCCTGCAGCAGGGAGGAGAGTGGCTCGGAGAGCTTTCCAGTGTGTATAATTATAAGGAATTCTCCAGCTGAACAGTTATTGTAATTCCCCCAGTGTGTGGTGTCTGGAAAAGAACACGGGGGGATGTGCAGCACAGGACTGTTGTCTAATACATGAAATATATATTCATGCATGCTGCATGATATCACCACTACCCCTCCCCCATCACCCTACCTACAAGGAAAGGGTGGGAGCAGTTTATCCAAGCTCCCACCTCCCGGTGGCCCCCTCCAAGGCTTGCCTGTCCTCCAGAAGAGGGAAAAAGGGGAATGGAGGCCCATATTTCTCTTTGCTGTTCTGGTTCACAGCCTTCCATCTGGTCTTTACAGTGACATTTGATTAAGCGGAACTATAAATCTGTCAGAAAACAATTAGCCCGCACAGGCCTCTGCTGTGTTTTCACAGTGGGCCATAGTGAGCGGGGCAGCTCCAGGGAAATCAGCCCACTCCTGTAGGAGCCACTCAGAATTATTTTAGTGCTATGCAGGCCAAGGCCACGCCATAGGGACTTCGGGACACTGGTATTTCCTGACTCCCCAAAAGCCTGTGGAAGATGGGAGGGAGGAAGCCCCGTCCTCTCTGCCTTTTCCTCCCTTCACCTCATTACCCTGATGTCAAGTGTTTGGTGGAATCCCAGCCTGGAGGAAATACACAACCATTTGTGGTACGATATGCAAGTCTCATATAGTAAATAATTAGACATACAATAGGCTAAATAAATGAACTGCTACATGAAACACCATCAGGGACTAACATATAATACAAACAGAATGACATGTGAGGGGAAACAATTCAATTGCCTGGTTTGGTCAGAAAATTTTATAAAGAAAATGGAGTTTGAGATAAGCTACCAAGGACACGGGGCGGGCGGCGAGGGAGGCCAGGTTGGGGGAGGGGCGTGGGGGGGTTCTTCCCTGGTGGCTCAGCGGTAAAGACTCTGCCTGCCAATGAAGGAGAAGCAGGTTAGATCCCTAGGTCAGTAAGATCCCTTAGAGAAGGGCGTGGCAACTTGCTCCAGGATTCTTGCCTGGAGAATCCCATGGACAGAGGAGCCTAGCGGGCTACAGTCCATTGGGGTCGCAAAGAGTCAGACCGACTTAGCAACTCAACAACCAAGGATACATTGACCAAAGGGGGCAGATGAAATAGTGACGGCCAGGACCCAAAGGCCAGATGCTCCTGGCAACCCCTTCCTCACAGAGGAGAGAGAAGGGATGAGGCAAGTGATGGGACCACACATTGTCAGGCACTTGTTTATCTGAAGGGCACTGGGAAGCAGTCTCAGATCCTGAGTGGTGACTGTCTACCCAAAACTCCTGCGGCCAGGCCAGCTGCATGGGCATGCAAGTGAATTGCACAAGGCTCTGTGCTCAGAAATATACATTTGGTTTAAAGCTCTGCTCTTATTGTCTTGAAATTCTTAATGTTTGAACATGGAGCCCAGCAAATTGTGTAGCTGGGCCTAATAGCAGTTACTGTTCTCACCCATTTTTGTTAGACTTATAAAGGTTCTGTTCTCACACACCTCAAAACTGACATGCGCACTGGTGGTCTGGTAGCCTGGGCGGGGGTAGACTGAATGCTGGAGCGGAAGTCACTTGTCTTACCCTTGCACCTGAATGCGATGCTAGACTCTCTCCCACATGTCTTCCTCTGTTGTTTGTGACTACTTGGGGGAAGGGTGAGTGCACTTGAGTTCACTGAGTTTTCCCTAATACCTTTTCATATATCTCCCAATAACCACACAATCTTTGAAAATTGTTGGAAAAGATCAGTTTTGGACAGTGTCCTCTGACAAACAGCTACTTCTTAATTCTAATCTTTCTCCTCTTCTCTTTGGTATATTGTCTGTGACTTTAAGAAAATGTCTTAATTTCAGTAAATCTTTGTTTCCTTATCTGTTAAGTAGAGACAATCAACTCTAGCTTGGGAATCTACAGAATTCAAGGAAGGCAACGTACGTACAGTTAGTTGGCTCGACAGCCAGGAAAATGGACCTGTTCTTCTGCAATTGTTCCCTCCCCTCTTCCTCCCTTCTTTCTTCATTCCTCCCATTCTTCTTTTTGTTTTTACCTCAATCAGAATATGCTGGGACTAGGGTATTTTGACAGAGAAGGCAATGGCAACCTACTCCAGGACTCTTGCCTGGAAAATCCCATGGATGGAGGAGCCTGGTGGGCTGCAGTCCATGGGGTCGCTAAATTGGACACAACTGAACGACTTCACTTTTACTTTTCGCTTTCATGCATTGGAGAAGGAAACGACAACCCACTCCAGTGTTCTTGCCTGGAGAATCCCAGGGACAGGGGAGCCTGGTGGGCTGCTGTCTATGGGGTCGCACAGAGTTGGACACAACTGAAGTGACTTAGCAAGGGCATTTTGATGGCTAATTTTCCTCAAATACTTTCTTAAAGCATTTAAGTGGATGTAAAGATAGTAATATTAAGGAAAGAAACAGACCTCAGAATCAAAATGAGAACTAAGACTTTCATTGAAATAATTCACTGAAGGAAGGAAGGAAAGAAGAGAGAACCCTCCTGCCAGAGGTTGGTAACCACCCCATCCAAGTTCTTTAAGACATCAAAATGACAGGTATATATATTTTTTCTTTTTAAATAGACTTTAACCAAATATCTTCAACACACATTGCCTTACAGTTAGCAGAGAATAAGAGATCTCAAAATGCTTAGGAAGGAAGAGGAAACCAAGGCCCTGGTGAGCTCAGAAGAACTCACTAGCAGATGTCAGAAACACTAGATCTAAGTGGGTGAGGATGATGTACATTTGAAAGATGTCATGATGACTGTCTCAGAAAACATTAATAATTATTTTCTTCCATGCCTTATTATTATACGTCAAATCATTGAGAAACAGATTTCTTCATCCATAGACAGGATGGTACATACACAAATAGATCCATCACTGTCTCTAGTTCTTTCCCCACTTAAGAACTTGGATTTGGAAGACCTACTCACCTTCTCTATCTAGTTATCCTTTTCCAACTCAGATTGCTCTTCTTGGGAAATCCTGTCTTTATACCTCCATCTCCTCCAGTTCGGATCCTTGGCCAGATCTGAAGTATAGAAGGAAGGGCTTCAGAGTCTTTTTTCCCTAGTACCTAAGCCATTTATTTGCTTCTGATCCTAGAGCAAGGGAGATATAAGTATGAGTCTGAATCATGGAACACTATTTGGGACACTGTAGGGGCTTAAGACTGAAACGAGGATGGTCTGAAGGGTCCCTTCTTTATTTAGTTTTAGGTGTCAGCAGGGTAGGAGACTGACAGGAGAAGCTCAGGAAAGCAAGGATGCTACACTCCCGTAACGGAGCTAGGAACAATTCTCACCTTTTCAATGGATCTTTACCTTTCCCGGATATTAATGGAAGGTCAAAATGAAATCAAGTAGGAATAGGTAGCTCCATGTATACCTTGAATGGGGTTAATGGAAAGTGGGGCAAAAGGGAAATTGATGAAAAAAAAACCCTAAGAACTGGTACTCGCGATGGACTTAAGACTTTACTGAATCAACTGAACTTATTTCACTATGGCTTATGGAGACTGTTGCAGTAATTACTCATCTACCATCCATCTCAGTTCCTTATTTCTTCACTTGAAATGTCATGCAAGCAATTATTTTGGGTTTCTATCTTCCGTTACTCAATATATCATAGTAAACGTAGTGTCTTTGTTACCACTCATGTGCATAATGGAATCAGATCACATCAAAATTTCCCCAATACCTCATTTAACATTAATTGCTAATAAACACGACAGCAAGTTGTGGGCACAAGACTTGTTTGGTGCTTCTTATTAGAACCCGGCCTAAAGATTTTGCTTACACGATGAGCTCAATAAAATGTCTATTGAAAGTAGTTTCTTTCTGGAGGAAGGAGTTCAAGATTACTCATGAACAGACAATAATGGAATATGTGACTGGGAGAATCAAATCATAACAAACCATTGCATTTGAGATTACAAAAGCTCTACTGTAGGAAGTTTCTTTTTTTTATTTTATTTTTTTTTTAATTTTATTTTTACTTTATTTTACTTTACAATACCGTATTGGTTTTGCCATACATTGACATGAATCCACCATGGGTGTATATTAGCTCCCAATCCTGAATCCCCCTCCCACCTCCCACCCCGTATCATCTCCCTGGATCATCCCCGTGCATCAGGAAGTTTCTTATACTGATAAAAATCACCACGACTTTTTTCCCATCTTCTAGGAATATTATTGTTTCACTCAGAAGGGAAAAAATAGAGATACTACAAACAAACTATGAATTCTTTCAAGTTTTAATGTGTGTTTACTAAGATTTTCAAAAGGAGTGTTAAGGGCCTACTTACTATGTGGGGAGTAACAAGAGAAAAGACAATCTTCTTGTAATTTCAAAATAAATCATAATACCAGATGGACTGTTTTCCTGCTTGAATTAAATTGACTTTGACAGCAAATGACATTTTTGGGTTAGAGAAACCTCTGAATTCCTACCTGTTCCTTTCACTGCTTCCCATGGGACTAGATTCTGGTTGACTTAGATATTTAGTCCACCCATTATTGCTGGTGGTGTAGAGTTACAGCTTCAGCCGTCCTCTCAAAAGGCCCCTTACCTTCTAAATTCTTCTTGCCCGGCAGTTTTTACTTTATTAACTATTGTCAGTGTGCCCACTATCCAAAGTATCACACCACATCCTGTTTGGAAAAATCTCCATTACTTAGTTTCACATTCCCTGCCACATGGAAAATGATCTAAATTAAATGGCATTCCCAGCAAATAAAACAGGCAATGCTGCCTGATACAGGAGTTTTACTCTTAGAAAATATATTACTTCCTAAGCAAATTAGATATGATTCTGTTAAATGTCTTCTTTTCAGAAGTGCTTTGTTAAGTTCCAAAACTTTATATTGACCATCAACTGGGGATAATTCAACAATATGCAGGAAAGAGAGGTAGTCTTCTGACAACAGAGTAGAATTCAGAGCCTACCCACGTGGCAAGACCTCACCATCTCACAGGCAAGGGAGTGTGGCTTAAGAAGCCTAAAAGCGCTGTCTAAATTAGTGCCATCAACCCACTTGAGTAGATTTGTTCAAGTAAGCCACAACACGTATCAGACAAAGCAAATAATGAACCTAATGAATCTAGTTTGATTACCAAATTTGCCACCAATTCAATCAACCTGATGTATATCTATCTTTCTCCCTTTGTGTGTGTATGCACGTGTGTGTGCGTGTGTGTGTCTGTTAGTTTTTATTGCATATGTAGAATACTTAGAATGCTTGGGCAGAAATTTCAAAGGGAGAAACTACATTTGTGAAACACCACAATTTTCATAGAGAAGGGTAAAAATCACTTTTCAATAGGAGCTTGTGTCTCAATAAATCAATTGTATTAAAACTGAACTATGCTATCTAGTGTGAAGGGGGACAAATACACTTATTATTCCCCATACTAATTCCCCTTCATTAATAATAGATATTACATACTTAAAATTCTAAAATTTGAATTTTTGAGTCTGTATTTTTTTATTTATTTATTTTTAGTTGACGGATAAATGCTTTACTGTACTGCATTGGTTTCTGCCAAACATCAACATGAATCAGCCACAGGTACATCTATGCCCCCTCCCTCTTGAGCCTCCCTCTTGCCTGCCTCTCCATCCCACCCCTCTTAAAACTCAAATGTAAAGTCAATATTATCATGGTATCTTTGTCTTGAAAAGAAAAAAATTATATATATATATATATTTATATATATATATATATATATACACACATATATTTTCATGAATGCAGTGCGATATCATCTCCAAGAACAAAACTTAAAAGTATCACTGAGAATACTGAGCATCTTTCTTATTACAGTTAAAACCAGGACTGAAGCCAAAGATGTTAGTGTCCCTCTTTGATTTGTCCCGGAGCAGACCTTTGTAAATCTACACTTACTTGTCCCTCCTTTTGATGAAATTCCTGCTGGTTCCTCCTATAGAGAAATTCTAGGCTCTTGCTCCCCAAAGCAGATTGCAGTCTGGGCTGTCTCTCTGTGGCTCTGGCGCCTGTGGAGGAGGCCAAAGCCTTGACCTCAGAGGGGCAGCAGCCTTTGAAGCATGACCGAGCATCTGGGCTATCTCAGGGGCCCCGTGGGCCTAAGGACTGTGACGACATTGCTTTTCCACTAATGAACATAAATTCAGCTTTAACACTGTCTCCGCTTGTGTTAATTCATGTATATCAATGAGTATATCTTTATAATACACAAATTGAGAAATAATCTTGCAACTGTGCACCTTCTATAAACCTCAGGAATTTTGAAAGTAAAAAGAGGGTCCATTAGTTCTTCAATAGTTTTGAGTGACCTACTCTCACAGAAGACACCAGAGCAAACAAGAATGTGTGCATGAATACAATGTGTAAAAGTGCAGAATGTACACAAATACATGTGCTTGCTCACTCGGTCATGTCCCACTCTTTGTGACCCCATGAACTGTAGTCTGCCAGGCTCACCTTTCCATGGGATGCTACGGGCAAGAACACTGGAGTGGGTTGCCATTTCCTGCTCCATCACAAACATATATGCCACCTTAAACTCTTTTGTTTAAGAGATGTTAAGTCACCTGTCTATTTTTCTATATAAACAGATAGATAGGAAGATATTTATAAATATAAATATACAGGTATTATATACAGATAAATATACAGATAGATAGGAAGATATTTCTTACTCAACAGTCACAAACAGCATTGCCTATTTTATTTGACATTGTATACCCAGAGTCTAGTAGCTTAGACAATGTCTGGAACACAGTAGGTGCTTCATAAATGTTTCTTTACTAAATTCTTATTTTTTGTAGCTTTCAAAAAGAATGCACATTTTTGTATTTATGTGTGCTGTGTGCTTAGTAGCTTCGTCATGTCCGATTCTTTCATACCCGATGGACTGCAACTAACCAGGCTCCTCTGTCCATGGGGATTCTCCAGGCAGGAATACTGGAGTGGGTTGCCATGCCCTCCTCCAGGGGATCTTCCCAACCCAGGGATAGAACCCAGGTCTCCCACACTGCAGGCAGATTTTTTTTACCAACTGAGCCATCAGGGAAGCCTTGTATTTATATTTTCATGTGTATATATGCATATGTGTGTATGTAAATGTGTATATAGGGATCTTCAAATCATGTAAGTCTGTAAGCATTTAGGCATGTTAAATTAACAAGACTCTCACTTTGCAGTATTAACAGTTGTATCAGAAACAAAAGCATTAATGTTTTTATCTGTGTATTTTTAGCTTTATTTATTGTTTGATTTAGTTTTGGTTTTTGTATTCTGCCTTTAAACCATGGAATTTTCTGTTCATCTGCAGAGAAAGCCTGACAGTGTGAACATCTCATGGACCAGTGGAAGGACCAGCAGTCAGATCATTTCATTCACTAAGCAGAGTTCATAGGTTCCAAGTGGTCTCCTGACCAAAGCTGGGTCTATCTGGCATCTTTCAGAGAGAGGGGTAAAGAAAGAAAGGGAGCAGGAGACAGAGCAAAAGAAGGCAGGCTGAGGCCAGTTCTCTCAGGTGATTTGATCTAGGCCTGATCAGCTCTAGGCCCGAGGAACTAGGATGAACCTCTTCCACCCAGCATGGGAACTAAGGAAGCACAGAAAGACAGTCACAGTAAGAAGGAAATCGATCTGCCAGAGGTACATGAGCAAGAGTCTGGCCCCTTTTCCAGTCCCCATTCCCAAGGTCTATGTTAGTCTTGCCTCTTTCAATCTTAAAAAATATTTAATGTATTTTGCTGAAGATCGATTTCTATTTATTATGTGGAAAAGTGAAAGTGCAAAGTGAAGTCGCTTAGTAGTGTCTGACTCCTTGTGACCCCATAGACTGTAGCCTATGGGGCTCCTCCATCCATGGAATTTTCCAGGCAGGAGTACTGGAGTGGGTTGCCATTTCTTTCTCCAGGAGATCTTCCCAACCCAGGGACTGAACCCGGGTCTCCCACATTGCAAGCAGGCGCTTTTACCATCTGAACCACCAGGGAAGCTATTATAAGGAAGGGAATTATAAATCAGTCAATTCAACACACACTGCTTCCAAAAAGGATTTGAAGTGGCTATATCACAAATAAAACAAAAATTATTTGAAACACTAAAAGATCCAAATAATATGAGGGCCTGAGATGAAGGAGATTTTCATGCCAGAAAAAACAAATTAAGAAAATCTCCAGCAATAACCCCTAAGCTTTCTAGAAGTCAAAGCAAAGAGAAAACAAGCTGCAGAGTACTCGTTGTTCTTTGAAAGTAAGCACTGCAATTCAGCACAGGAAGACAAAAATATGTACTTGAAGGGAACTATGCTGAGTATTTTTACAGATAGTACTACATAATTTAATGAATGACATTATTCATAGCACATATCTCTATCTATATACACGCTAATGCTAAGTCGTTTCAGTCGTGTCCGACTCTGTGTGACCCCATAGACGACAGCCCACCAGGCTCCCCCGTCCCTGGGATTCTCCAGGCAAGAACACTGGAGTGGGTTGCCATTGCCTTCTCCTTAGTGAGTATATCTCTTCCCAATAAGGGAGTAGGACACTCAGGGACCACTAGAAACTGGTGGGAAAATATTTGTCCATCCCAGCAACAAAGAAGTCCTCGGGTGAATCTTTTAGTCGTTGCTTTTCCCGTAGCACCCAAAATGGTACAGGTTTGGGAGGAGAAGGGTCTGGAGTAGAAGATCAAGACAGAGTAGGTAGCCCCTGTGTCAACCAAGAAATTCTTGGACCTACCTGCCACATCCAGTTGCACCCTTGGCTAGATATAGAAATATCTTCATATTTTATGTGTGTGTGCTAAGTTACTTTAGTCGTGTTTGACTCTTTGTGACCCTCTGGAATGTAGCCCACCAGCCTCCTCTGCCCATGGGGTTCTCCAGGCAAGAATAATGGAGTGGGTTGCCATGCCCTCCTCCAGGGGATCTTCCCGACCCAGGGATTGAATCCAGGTCTGTTAGGTCTCCTGCATTGACAGGCAGGTTCTTTAGCACTAGCACCACCTGGGAAGCCCTCATATTTTATATCAACTCTCATCCACAATCCTACAGCATACATTTAAGATGTTTCTAAATGAAAAAAATAAAGAAAAACGTCAGAGTCAAATAACTCAAAAACATAGTTTATTATTTCTGTATGAGACCAGCCTAAAGAATTTTGATGGTTTAAAAACTTAAAAACTGGAACAAGATTTATAACTCACCTGTTCTAAAACAAACAAAACCACTCTTCTTGCCTATGTTTATGTTATTTTTCCTGATTTCATTTCCTCTTTATGTCTGCTTTCCTCATCTACTTACTTCAAATTATATTTTCACCTTACTATGCTTTCTATGTTTATAAAGCTGTACTAAATTCTTCCTGGAATTAGGTAGACTGTACATGTATATATACACAGACATACATACATACATAATACACAGACCAACAGAGAATGAAAAACTGTCTAAACTGACCCCCACTTAGCTTACTTGTTAGGTTAAGCAATGTTCTCTATTTCTTATGTAAAATTCTGGCTGTGGCCCAGGGCACATTCATACTTCCACTAGAAGGTAACTTTGCATTATGCTGATATGTATTTGTCTTGAGTCATATACAAACTTACATCAGTTGTACTTGTTCCAAAGCTAGTTTCATACTGTGATGCTTGCTATTTTAATAATCTAGTTAATTAAAATAGATTCATGCTTATGGAATGAGAATGTGAAAAGAGATATCTAAAAATAAATCAGCTTAAGACTTCAGAAGTACTTAATACAAGCTTCCTGCTTTAGGAAAAAAAAAAAAAACTGTCAAAATTTCAAAATATATCTAAAATCCAGTTGTTTCTTACCATCTCCACTGGTACCAGCTTGGTCAAAGCCAGAATATTTGACTGGCTTGGGCACAGCCTCCTCAGTGGTATCCTTGTCTCTTCTCTTTTGCCTTTGGACTTCATCCTAACATAGCTGCCAGAGCCTTTGCACTCTCTGATCTTCCTGCTGAAAGGCTCCTTCTTCTCTGTATAACAGATTCACTCACTTCCTTTAAATCTGTGTTCAATGTCATTTCCTCAAACAGGTCTACCCTGAACTCTAGTAAAATTGCAAATGCTTCCCCACATTCCTGATGCCCTCTGTCCTGATTTTCTTTTCACTAGCACATTCCATTTCTAGTATAGTACATAATTTAGTTATTAGTTTTTATTGCTTGTCTATCTATCTCTATGAGGTAGAAAGAATATAGTCTCCATGGGAGTATCCTGTTATCTGATCTACTGCAAGTGGCTAAAATGCGCCTGCACAAAGCAGACACTCATAAATACTAACTGTATTAACTTATGAAGTTGAGAAAAGATAGCTGCAAAACACAGGGAGTAAATGAGTTAATCATTTACTAAATCAATTTATGAAAACTGATAGCATTTTTCTCTCTCCTAGCAATAATAAATTAGGAAAATATTTTTTAAACATTTTTTACAATAGGTACAAAATTATGAAAAATTTTTCTTAGCCAGGAGTCTAAAAAACTTCCATAACTAAAACTTTAGACTGGGAAATAAGGGTAAAAGGGATTTTCTGAATAGACACATTTTCATCAGTTCTCCCCTTAGATTAACTTATAAAGTCAGTACAATGCCAATACCAGTTCCATTGGAATAGTTGAGAAAATTAACTTAAATTTTCTGTATACTATACAGTTTACATACATATATATATGAAATGTGTGTACATACATATATATGAAAGAATAAGGGATGATGAATAGATGTCAGCTTTCAAAAAAGCATTAAAATTTAGGATTTGCCCTACCAAGTATTAAGCCATACATACTACAAAGACAGATCAAAGTGAAAAAAATATACTACTGTGATATTGCCAGAGCAAAAGAACAATGGCTCAGTGGTACAACATAGACAACTCAGAGAAGATTCCTAATTTACAACAAAGGTAGCAACACAAATTAATTGAAAAAGACAATTTGCTTAGAAAATAAAGCTTGGAAACTAATTCACAATGTGAGAAAGAAAAAACTATTTTTACTTAACACAGCAAGCAATGTGGACTACAGATGGAATGAATACTTAAAAGATAAAACTATATATGTAATAGAAAAAAAATAGAAATCTAAGGGCAGAAAAGGAGTTCTTAAAACCTCAAAATCTTGCACTATAAGAAAAAAATACAAGAACGTGATTGCAAAGAAAGTAAGATTTCCATGAACAGACAGGCCAATTGAAAATAAATCTGAAACAGAAAAAAAATCTGGCTATGTCTAAAACCGACAAAGGACTAGTATCTCTAATACAACAAAAATGCCTGTGAATCAACCAAAAAAATATAGGACCCAAAAAGGAATATAAATATGGGCAAAACATGTAAATAGGAAACATACAGAAGAGGCAACATAAAAGATTTTTAAGTTTATGAAGATAATACTCACTCAAACTTACTAGTAAAAGGAGAAAAGCAATTTAAAACAATGGGATCCACTTGACTTAATTATTGATGATAAATTACATCAGTATCTTGGGTTTCTTGATATAACATGACATGAAGGGAACATCATCTCTTTAGCACTCTTCCCAAACGCCCAAACCAAGTCTAATTAGGAGAAAACATCAGACAGACAAGCCCAAATGAAGGATATTGTACAAAATAATAGGCCAGTGATTTTCAAAAGTCTCAAGTTCATACACAAAAGGTAAGACTAGAGAAGTGTCATGGATAGAAAGGGTCCAAAAGAGCATATAATATTTTATATACATATATATTTATTGAATGAAAGATTCTTTTAATTTTATAGTGCTTTATAGTATTTCAAAAGTTTTACATAAATGATTTAATACAATCTCATAGTAAACCTTTTCCCCCTCTATCCCTATATTGCCTCTCCCCACTGGCAACCACTAGTTTGCTCTTTGAACTTGTTTCCTTTTTGTTTTATTCACTAGTTTGTTGTATGTTTCAGATTCTATACATAAGTGTTATCAGCCAGTATTTGTCTTTCTCTGTCTGACTAATTTCACTTAGCACAATGCCCTCCAAGTCGACCCATGTTGCTACAAATAGCAAAATGACATCCTTTTTATGGCTAAGTAATATCCCACTGTATGTATGCGTATCTATATGTTTATAGATATAATAGATATACGCCACATCTTCTTTATCTATTCATCTGTTGATGGACACTTGGGTTGCTTCCATATCTTGGCAATTGTAAGTAAAGCTGCTATGAACATTGGGGGTGCATGCATGTTTTTGAATTAATGTTTTTGATTCTTTCAGATATACACCCAAGAGAGGAATGGGAGCACAATAATTAAATGCAATGTAACATTCTGGAGTGAGTGCTGGAACAGAGGGCTTAAGTGGAAAAATGTGAGCTCTAAACAAAGTAAAAAGTTTACCTAGTACTTTTTTTTTTAAATTTTTTAAAATTGCCAATAAAACATGACTTTTATGCCAATATTAGACTCTTAGTTTTGATAAATGTAGTATTTCTGGGTCAATATTAAAGGAAGCTAGATGAAGGGTACAAAAGAATTTTCTGCACTAACTACAACTTTTACATAAATCTAAAATCATTTCAAAATTTAATAGATTTTTAAAAATAAAAATGAAATATCTTTTTACATCTATTAGATGTGACACTAAGAAAAACAGTGTTGGTGAAGATGTGCAAATATAGATATTCTTACATACTGTTGGTGGAACTATAGACAGGTACATAAATTTTGAAAAGAAATATGGCATGTGCTGTGGACCAACAATTTCTCTCCTGTGTATCTGAGAAGAAACACACACCAATCCAAAGAGAGACATATGCAATTTTTGTACATATATCACAGTATATCAGCATTATTTGTAGGTGAGTGTCCATCACTGGAGAATTGAATATAGAAAATGTAATGAATTCACAATGAGAAGTATCACTCAGCATTATAAGTAGACAAATTGCCTAGAAACCAACAAAGATGGGTGTTAAAAATGGGAGATTGAATGAAAGCAGAAACAGATGAGATATATTGTAATTTATACTACATTTATAATACAGCACACAAAATAATACATTTTTCTAGCACACCCAATAGAAAGCATATGCAATTAAACACATTAGAATGGCTGTCATTACATTAAACACATGAGGATGGAGAAGAACACAAGATTAGAAAAGAGGTATTCATGCCAGTCAGTCAAGTGGTAACATGACCTTAAGCAAAGAAATGATAATAATAGGCCACCAAATAAGTAGTATAATTTACTCAACTTGAGACAGAAAATATGTTTAAAGTAAGCAAAAATTTAAAATATACTCAGATTACTGTGCAAGTGTCCTTAGGGTTTGTATGATTCCCATTTTAAAGAAACTAAGATCAGGTATCAAATAATGAACCATAGGTTCAGTTTTAACAGAAAAGATGACTTCAAAGTCCATTCAAATATACTGCCTTAAGTTTATATCTGAAGTTTGGCAAATAAGTGGCTATCTTAGATGAAAACACTCATGTTTCAGGTTAAAAATTTTAATTATGTATATAACATTTTTTTAATGGAACTCAAGTTCATACATACGTTTTGATTACATCATGAACAACTGGTCACCATTTCTGAATAAGAGTGTCCTAGAATGTATACTATAATGAAATGGTTCACTCACCCATTAGACTACCCTGTTCAACGAACATTATGTGCTTTAACAAGGTTTTGAATTTGTGGTTCTAGGGCTCATGAAAATAAGATTGCCAAGTAAGTGAAGACCTGAGTGCTCTTTTTTGTTGATGAAAAGATAACACCTATGGTCCAGAGCAGCCCATGACAAACCTTAACATGCACACTGATCACCTGGAGATTTTGCTAAAATTCAGATTCTGATTGAGCAGCTCTAAGATGGAGCCTGAGATCGTGTGTTTCTAGAAAGCTCTGAGTGGCACCAACCTTGGTTGTCTGTGGAGCACACCCTGAATAGTAAGCCTCAAACAACACGATGAATTTCACAAATGCAAATTGATAGTTACTAATGTGTTTGGAGAAGGACATGGCAACCCACTCCAGTACTCTTGCCTGGAGAATCCCATGGAGGGAGGAGCCTGGTAGGTTACAGTCCATGGGATCGCAAAGAGTTGGACACGACTGAGCCACTTCAAATTCACTTTCTTTTCAATGTGTTTGAACAAGTTTACAACTGATTCCCTGAAATTCTGTAGTAGAGGCTTAAAATGATACTTAAACTTGTACAATTTTATAGAGATTAAATTATGAATTAAACCAGTAAATCCTGGTTGGAGATCAAACCAGTTGATCCTAAGGGAAATCAATGATGAATACTCATTGAAAGGACGGATGCTGAAGCTGAAGCTCCAATACGCTGGCTACCTGATGTGAAGAGCTGACTCATTGGAAAAGCCCATGATGTTGGAAAGACAAAAAAAGAGGGAAGCAGAGGATGAGATGGTTGGACAGCATTACTGATTTAATGGATGTGAACTTAGGCAAACTCCAGGAGATGGTGAGAGACATAGAGGCTTGGTGTGCTGCGGTCCATGGGGTTGCAGAGTCGGACATGACTTTACGACTTAACAACAATTATCAAGCAAATATTCACTTGTGGTATAAAATATATTTAAATTACCTTCCATACACATATTCAACTTTGTCCCCACTGTAATATTAGGAACAAAATGTACACCCAAAAAACTAAGTAAGTTAAACTTTAAAACAGATTTAGTGCTACCCATCTGACTGTTAGAAGAAATCTGCCCCAAATTACAAGCTTATTTTTGTCCTATAATAATTAGTATTTAGTCCTTCCTAGCCTACCCTTTGGAGAAGGTGTTGGCACCCCGCTCCAGTACTCTCATCTGGAAAATCCCACGGATGGAGGAGCCTGGTAGGCTCTAGCCCATGGAGTCGCGAAGAGTCAGACACGACTGAGCGACTTCCCTTTCAATTTTCATTTTCCACTTTCATGAATTGGAGAAGGAAATGGCAACCCACTCCAGTGTTCTTGCTGGAGAATCCCAGGGACGGGGGAGCCTGGTGGGCTGCCATCTATGGGGTTGTGCAGAGTCGGACACGACTGAAGTGACTTAGCAGCAGCAGCCTACCCTTGGAGAAGGAAATGGCAACCCACTCCAGTACTCTTGCCTGGAAAATTCCACAGATGGAGGAATCTCATCTTGAGGGGCTTCCTGGGTAGCTCAACAGGTAAAGAATTGCCTGCAATTCAGGAGAGCCCAGTTCGATTCCTGGGATGGAAAGTTCCCCTGGAGAAGGGATAGGCTATCTGCTCCAGTATTCTTGCGCATCCTGGTGACACAGATGGTAAACAATCCACCTGCAATGTAGGAGACCTGGGTTTGATCCCTGAGTTGGGAAGATGCCCTGGAGAAGGGCACAGCAACCCACTCCAGTTTTCTTGCCTGGAGAATCCCATGGGCAGAGGAGCCTGGCAGGCTACAGTCTTTGGGGTCTCAAAGAGTCGGACACGACTGAACTAAGCACACACAGCACAGCCTAGCCTTAGCAATTGACTAACAGTCTTTTTGCAAAAGACCCTGATAGTGGGAAAGATTGAAGGCAGGAGGAGAAGGAGATGACCAAGGATGAGATGATTGGATGGCATCACCAACTCGATGGACATGATTTTGACCAAGCTCCGGGAGCTGGTGATGGACAGGGAAGCCTGGCGTGCTACAGTTCATGGGGTCTCAGAATCAGACATGACTGAGCAACTGAACTGGACTGAACAGTTTAAAATTTTTTTAAGAAAAGTCCTTGTGTTCTGAGAATACAGGAGGATACCATTCTCTTTGTTGACTCTGGTAAAAGACTAGTATACATTTTAGGTGCAAACAAAACCAGGTCAAACAATAGCAATATGAAATTCATATATTACTATGTAAATACAAACATCTTTTCACTTACCAATGACAAAGACATTTTGAACTGAGCAAATGATGGCAGTTTTATTTATGTAAAGTAAAGGAAATACAATTTGTGAATGCTAATTTTTCTTCATTGTGTTTTCCATTTAGGAAACATTCACTACTTAGCTATAACATGTATGATAGTTAATTCACCCCAAAGGCATTTATTGCTGTACTATGAATAGACATAAATTATAAATTTATCTAAACATAACTCTGTGAGCATCTTGAAATCAACATTAAAGGAATGCTAATTGAATTTGTTCAAATACTGAAAAGTTAACTGTCATTTTCTTTGACTTAATGAGTTTCATACAGGATCTTAATCAGTGCAGTGTTAGACTTTTCTTTCTTTATTACAGACATACCTCATTTTATTGTGCTGAGCTCTATTTTCCTTCACAGATACTGCTTTTTTTATATATATAAATTGAAGTTTTATGGCAACCCAGTATTAAACAAGTCTATCAGAACCACTTTCCCCCCATTATTTGCTTGCCTTTGTCCTTGGGTCACAATTTGGCAATTATTACAATATTTCAGATCTTTTCATTATTATTAAATCTGTTATGATAATCTGTGATCAGCAATTTTGATGTTATTCTTATACTTGTGTGCTCAGTCACTCAGTCATGTCCAACTCTTTGTGACCCCCATAGACTGTAGCCCACCAGGCTCCTCTGTCCATGGGATTTTCCAAGTAAGAATACTAGAGTGGGTTGCCATTTCCTGCACCAATTATGATTTTAACTGTATGTATGTAAGAAGGTGAACTTCATGCATAAATGTTGTGTTCAGACTCCTCCTTCACCTCTCTCCCTCTCCCTGGGCTTCCCTGGGCCTCCCTATTCTCTGAGATGCAACATTATTGAAATTAGGCCAATTAATAACCATACAATGGCCTTTAAGAGTTCAATAAAATGAAGAGTCATATCTCTCATTTTTAAATCAAAAGCTAGAAATGATTAAGGAAGGCATCTCGAAAGTTGAGATAGGATAAAAGTTAGCCTCTTGTGCCAAAAAGCAAACTTGTGAATATGAAGGAAAAGTTCTGGAAAGAAAAAATTAAGTGTTATTCTAGTGAATATAAAAATGACACAAAAGCAAAACAGTTTTTGTGATCTGGATAGAAAATCAAACCAGTCACAACATTTCTGTAAGCCAAACTCTAACCCAGAGCCAGGTTCTAACTCTTCAATTTTATGAGGGCTGAGGGAGGTGAGAAAGCTGCAAAAGAAAAGTTTGGATAGTAGAGGTTGGTTTTTCTTTAAGAAACAAGCCATCTCCATAGCATCAAAGTGCAAGGTGAACTAGCTAATACTGATGTAGAAGCTGTAGCAAACAACAGATTGTCAATATAGATGAAACAGCCTTATATTATATTAGAGGAAGATACCATCTCAGACTTTCATAGGTAGAGAGGAAAACTCAATGATTGGTTTCAAAGCCTCGAAGCACAGGCTGACTCTCTTGTTAGGGGTTAATGCAGCTGGTGACTTTAAATTGAAGCTAATACTCATTTACCATCCCTTAAATTCTAGGGCTCTTAAGAATCAGGCTAAATGCACTTTGCCTATTCTCTATAAATGGGGGAACAAAGCCTGGATGACAGCGTATCTGTTCACAGCACAGCTAACTGACTATTTAAAGGCCACTATTGAGATCTACTGCTCAGGAAAAAAAGATTTCTTTCAAAATATTACTGTCATTGTCAAAGCATCTAGTCACTCAAGAGCACTGATGGAGATGTACAATGAAGGTCATGGTGTTTTCATGCCTGATAATAAATATCCATTCTGCAGCCCATGGGTCAGGAATGATTTCAAGTCATATTATTCAAGAAATACATTTCTGCCATAGATTGTGATTCCTCTGATGAATCTTGGCAAAGTCAATTGAAAATTGCACCAAAAAAATTCACCATTCTAGATGCCATTAGCAACAATCATGGAAAGTGGTTAAAATACCAACAGTAACAGGAGTTTGGAAGTTGATTTCTATCCTCATTGATGACTTTGACAAGTGTGAGATTTTAGAGGAGAAAGTGACTACAGATGTGGTGGGTTTCTTGCTTGTGAAAGTGAAAGTCACTTAGTCTTGTCTGACTCTTTGTGACCCCATGGTCTATCATCCAGTCCATGGAATTCTCCAGGCCAGAATACTGGAGTGGGTGGCTTTTCCCTACTCCAAGGGATCTTCCCAACCCAGGGATTGAACCCAGGTCTCCTGCACTGCATGCAGATGTGGTGGAAATAGCAAAAAAGCTAAAACTAGAAGTAAAACCTGAAGATGTGACTGAATTACTATAATCTCCTGATAAAACTTTAATGGGTGAGGAGTGGCTGCTGATAGAAGAGGAAATAGTTTCTTGAGACAGAATCTCTTTAGTGAAGATTGCCAAAATGACAACAAAGGATTTAGACTATCACATGAACTTAGTTGATAAAGGAACGACAGGGTTTGAAAGGATTGACTCCAGTTTTGAAAGAGCTCTGACTATGGATGAAATGCTATCAAACAGCACTGCATGCTACAGAAAAACCATTTGTGAAAGGAAGCATCAATAGATGTAGCAGGCTTCCCTGTTGTATTATTTTCAGAAATTGCACAGCCACTCCAGCCTTCCGCAACTACCACCCTGGTCAGTCAGTAGCCATCAACATCAAGGCAAAACTCTCCACCAGCAAAAAGATTATAACTCGCTGAAGGCTTAGATGATGGTTAGTGTTTTTTAGCAATAAAGTGTTTTTTAGTTATTGTATAGGCTTCCCTGGTGGTTCAGTGAAGGAATGAACCAATGCAGGAGATGAGGGTTTGATCCCTCGGTGGGGAAGATCCCTGGGAATAGAAAATGGAAGTATTCTTACTTGGAAAATCTCATGGACAGAATGAGCCTGGCAAGCTACAATCCATGGGGTTGCAAAAGAGTCGGATACAACTTAGTGACTAAACAATAAAAATTTGAATTAAAGACTGTACATTTTAAGATATAATGCTATTGCAACTTTAACTGACTAGAGTATAGGGTAAACATAAAATTTATATGCACCGGGACACTGAAACATTCTTGTGAATCTTTTATTGTGACATTTGTTTCACTGCAGTGGTCTGAAGCCCAACCTGCAGTATATTTGAAGTATGCCTACATATGGTACAATTTTTGAAACCTGAGCTGCTTCTCTATAAGCATTTCATTTGCACAGGTTACCATTTCAGTAGTTCAAAGTAATTAATGGTTAACATAATTAACCTAAATGCATATGATTATAGGAATTTCAACCTATAATTACATTGCCTAATTAGGAAATTATGATGCAGAATGAAATAATTATGAAAGGTGATGACTTTAAATAAATCTATCTTTAAATATTCTTTGTTTACTTAGTAGAACATGTGATTAGCAAAATTATATGGTATTCTCTTCTTTCCAGTTATGTATTTTTGAAGGAAAGCAAATAACATGCATTTCACACTCATTTTCCCTCCCAAGGCTAGGAAGAACCCACTCTCCCCAGTAAGGTGAAAGAGGATCAATCTCATTCTTAATTCTCTTCCACAGACTGTGACAGGGTATAAACTGATAGAATGACAGGACTTGTCAGAAATTAGCATCCCTGTTTCAGGAAAGTTATACTCACTTTTCTCTTTTAACTCCATGACTAAGACTCCTAGAATTAAACACTAAACAAGTCATATTATGTGTGATAAAGAGAGAAAACACTTTGCTATTATATTAATAATTTGCCTTAGTTCCTAGGTAAAGGGAGTACTTAGTCCTGACTGCTTCCTACACTGGGGATCATCAACATAAAGAAGTCCCAGTGAAGGTCATAATTATATAACCCTTCTAGCTGAATTTCCACACAGAAGCCCAGGGAAGACATTCCAGTCATCTCCCGCAAAAGCTTTTCATCTTGCATTCATTTGACCACCATGTCCATTTCATTCATTTCTTTGAGAATCAAATAAAGAGATATTTATGAAGTACTTTGGAGATGTAAGAGCTTCCCTGGTGGCTCAAATGGCAAAATTGTCTGCTTGCAATGCTGAAGACCTGGGTTCAATCCCTGGGTAGGGAAGATCCCCTGGAGAGGGAAACGGCAAGCCACTCCAGTACTCTTGCCTGGAAGATTCCATGGATGGAGGAACCTCGTAGGCTACAGTCCATGGGGTCACAAAGAGTCAGACACGACTGAGCGACTTCAATTTCACTTTCACTTTCACTTTTGGAGGTGTAAAAGGTTTTGATATATGAGCCTTTTGTTTTTTTTTCATTAGAGTCCACAGTTGTCATATGATAAGATGAGTGCATTTCAATCCATCCTCTCCTCTGAACCATTGACATCTTTCCAGAGAAATGTTTGTTCTGTTGAAATGTCCTTTCTCCCACATATACCCAACCTGGAGAAAGTACTCATTCCCTCCTTCATAGTCAAGTAGTATATTGTGAATTTCTTATTTTGCATTCTGATCTGCTGTGGAAGATATAGGTCTTCTTTACTGTGTTAAGAGCTTCTGGAGTTCAGAGGTTACATTTTTTATTTCTGTTTATGGAACCAACTAAAGTACCTGTTATATAGTAAATGTACATATATATTGTTGAAAAAGTGAATAAATAAATAATGAATTGAGAGATCCTTAGATAGCTAAATAGTATTCTATATCCAGCCTCTTATAGGTGGACCATTAGAGTCATCCAAAAAATCATAAAAGTAAGGAGAAACAAAGTGGAATTAGTATTCAATGTCTAAATTAAATTTATCCCTATCAGCTACTACAGAAAACAGGATAAAGATTTAACAAAAAATTAAAAACAGAACCTCCATATAACTCAGCAATTTCACTTTCTTTACTCAAAGAAAACAGGAATTCTAATTTGAAATTGTATATACAGTTTAATGTTCATTGCAGCATTATTTAATGCAATCAGGATACAGAATCAACCTAAGTATCCACTGATAAATGAATGGATATAGAAAATGTGGTATATAAACACAATGGAATATTACTAAGCTGAAAAAAATTGCCATTTGTACAATAATGATGGATCTAGAGGGTATTATGCTAAGTGAAATGAGCCAAAGACAAATACTACATGATTGTGCTTATATATTGAATCTAAAGAACAAAATAAAATGAAAACAGACTCATTGATAGAGCAAACAGGTGTTTTCAGAAGGAAGAGAGGAGTCACAAAATAGTAAAGGTAATTAAGAAGTACAACCCCCCATTATATAACAAATAAGTCATGAGGATATTATACACAGCGTAAGGAATACGGTCAACAATCTTATAATAACTTTGTATGGAGACAGATAGTTACTAGACTTATCATGGTCATCATTTCAATGTCAAGTTATTATGTAGTACACCTGAAATGAGCATCCTATTTTATGCCAATTATATTTTTATTTAAAAAAATATCCCTGCTACATAAAACAAACTTGTTAATTCCAATCTTGAAATTCTGGAGTAAACTGAATTTGTATGACCAGAATACAATGGCTGACCACAATCTATTCTAAATAAAATTGTAAATGAAAGCCTCCATAGGAAATAAATGCACACACATATACACACATCAGTTTTACTTTACCTTCTAAGGAAATTAATAAAAGGTGCTGTTACTGTATTTATTCTTTCCAGTACCTCTGTTCTTGTGTAATCTACAGTGGCACAGAAAGTATTCTAAGACAGATGTGAATCTAACCAAGGGCCAAGATGGTAATATATTACAGTTGTTATTGTTTATGAGATACAAAGCAGATCCAAGCCATCTGAAGTTGTAGTGGAAATTGTTGAGCAGGCATCAGATAATTATCCAGCAGGAGGCAAGAACAGCTTAGAGAGTCGTTGAAGCCATCTCTAGTCACTTTTCAAAATGTGTTTTTAAAGTGCAGTCCTTGAGACTTAATTCTCTTAAATGTCAACATAATTTAGTTCAATCTACTGAAGGATAAATTGTTTTTCCATTTGTTTAATTTCATATATATATTCATATATATATATATATATATATATATGATTCTGCACCAGAAATAACTGATTCTATATTCACTGAAGGAAATCTTCCTCAAAACAAAACCACCTTATGTGAGTGTATTTTCTAGTTTTTCCAAAATTTGGGAGCCACTTGTAGCTAAGAAAAACCTTAGTATCATGCTGCTCTATGACCACATTCAGAAAAATTAACTCTATAGACAGGTGTTATAACTCAGTGATCCTGTCTAAATGCGACATATTCAGAGTCATTCCACACTGCAACCACTGCCGCTCTCCAACAACAAAGCCCCTAAAACGTTGACTTATGGAAAACCAACTGTGAGACCTATGACTCAGTCCTTCTGGCTTTCTGCAAAATAAGCAAGTTAAAAGACTAACAAATAATAGAAACAACAGCCTAAACAGTCTCTTGTTTCAATAGTTACACGTGTAAATATTGTTAATCTTTGGTGAAATTGCCAAGCCAAACTTTGCTTTATCAAATCATTTAGGAGTTTGTGTCCAAAAGGGCTCCTCTGGGAAGTACAGGGATAATCCTCAATTCAGTCAACTGCCTGTTATCTGGGACAAGTTGGGAGGAGACAGTGTGTAATCTGATAAACTGTCCTTCCAGATGGCTTGCAGAAATTACTGTTAGCTGCTAGTTTGAAATAAATATTATATTGGCCTACATATTCAAGATAAGACTGCTGACTTACATGAGCTTCTGCAAGATAAGTCAGTTCTTAGACTTGTACAGAAGGTTAGAATTAAGGAAAAAAATATTTCTAACCAAAAAAGAATTCTATGAGGTGCTGCCAAAACCTACTAGGACACTGACATCTTGACCTTCTAGAAGTTGCAAATAAAATTTTCTTTCAAGATTACCTTTCATTTGACTTCATAACTAGGTAGAGACATGCATACAATAAAAATGAACTAAACAAACTCTTCTTTCTTTAAACATACTGGAATATAGTTTGATCAGGTTTTCTGATAAGGAAGGGGAACATCTTTGGGAAAATGATTTATTCCCAACACCATGTTCTTTGAGGAAGATGTTCATGCCTTACCTTTGTATTCTTTACAATAACCGCTATAGAACTGGGCGTGCAGCAGGTAATTACTCTCCTGTAATTTCAGGCAAATCACACTTGAGCATGTGCTTTATAAGAAAGTATGAAGTACATTGAACCACAAAGGGAATACAAGACAGAGGTATTACATTTAGAAATTTTATTGTGTTATTTGGAAAATCAGGCTCGCAAATAAGAAATTGTTAAATGATAACAAATCAAATACTAAAAATGGTCTATAGAAGTTATCTTCCAACTTGAATAACTATAAAACTAGGAAAGATATCAGATGGTATGTAACTAAATATATAAATATAATAGAAGGAGAAGAAAAACATGAATTTTAAAGCTAGCAGAGAGCATCAAAAGATTGGAATTGGATAATGTTTACCGATGGAGAAAATTTCCTACAGAAGATCAAAAATGAGAAAGAGCAACAAAACCTAATGAGTTTTTTCATTGAGAAATGACATCTCAGGGACCCTCAGGCCTTGAGGCTATAGCGAGGAAGAGATGAGTTGGGCCAGTTGAAGGAGGAGAAGAAATGTGGAAGTATTTGAATAAATGAAGTCCAACAGAAGAATTGCAAGAAGACTGAGCTGACTAAAGAAAAAGAGGAAAACAACAGAATGGGAAAGACTAGAGATCTTTTCAAGAAAACTAGAGATACCAAGGGAACAAAGATGGGCTCAATAAAGGACAGAAACGGTATGGACCTAACAGAAGCAGAAGATATTAAGAAGAGGTGGCAAGAATACACAGAAGAACTGTACAAAAAAGATCTTCACCACCAAGGTAATCATGATGGTGTGATCACTCACCTAGAGCCAGACATCCTGGAATGTGAAGTCAAGTGGGTCTTAGAAAATATCACTATGAACAAAGCTAGTGGAGGTGATGGAATTCCAGTTGAGCCATTTCAAATCCTGAAAGATAATGCTGTGAAAGTGCTGCACTCAATATGCCAGCAAATTTGGAAAACTCAGCAGTGGCCTGCTGCCACTGCCTGCTGCCAAGTCACGTCAGTCGTGCCCGACTCTGTCTGGAAAAGGTCAGTTTTCATTCCAATCCCAAAGAAAGGCAATGCCAAAGAATGCTCAAACTACTGCACAATTGCACTCATCTCACACGCTAGTAAAGTAATGCTCAAAATTCTCCAAGCCAGGCTTCAGCAATATGTGAACCGTGAACTTCCAGATGTTCAAGCTGGTTTTAGAAAAGGCAGAGGAACCAGAGATCAAATTGCCAACATCTGCTGGATCATGGAAAAAGCAAGGGAGTTCCAGAAGAACATCTATTTCTGCTTTATTGACTATGCCAAAGCCTTTGACTGTGTGGATCACAATAAACTGTGGAAAATTCTGAAAGGGTTTCTATTGCAAATATTAAAATATTAATAGGAGACAAGGCAAAGCAAGTAAGTTGAGTTTGAGTCATAAAGGTTTCTCAATGGTAGGTAGGGAAGTTTTGAACTTATTCTTTAGGCAAATGGAAATCAGAAAATTTTGATCAGATGTACTTTTTTAAAGCAGTTTTAATTAAATTTAATCCAAACATGAAAATTAAATTATTCTTTTTGGACAGAAAGATCTAAGATCAGTGAGTAGAAATCATAGAGAAAATTTGCTCAAAGGGACAGCTATATAACAATGTGTTTTAACTGAACACTGTATAGAATGACTTAAAAGGTAAAAATGCCTTACTATTAGTTCAAAAAATCTTGTACTTATTGGTCTGATTGTGAAAAAAAGCATGCATCAAACAGATGCTCTGAAAGACATTCTAATTTCAGACATTTAAGAAATGAGAAGCAGAATGTGATTGCAGATTCTGGGTACCAGAAGATCAACCAGGAAGCCAATGATAGAGTTCAAGTTTAGGTGATGCAGCTCACACCATTACCCACTGTACCAGCAATATTTATCCTTCCAGTGTCTATGAGCTCATGGTACTGATTTATGTGTATTATCTTTTATCCTTTTCAATATCCTATAGAGTACACAGTAGTCTTCTGTTTATATTGCAGATAAGATGTAGAGTGATGGGAATGGGAGAGTTATTTGAAAAGACAACAGGAGTAAGGTGATTAATATGTAAATTAATTAATATGTAGTAAAGTAATGGGCTGAGGGGAAGGTTACTTGCTCTCACTTAATGTGCTCCCTATGCTATACTGTGGCAGAGTCCTATACGGTCCACAACAAGTTGGTATTTACTGGGTGTCAATGAGTACTGAATTTCAAGTACCATTTCATTTTTATCTAATAAATTTGTTCTTTCTTCAAGCTGCCTTACAATGGGTTATCATCATCAAAAATACTCATAAAATATCTCTTGGCCATAGGCATCATAAAATATTTCTTGGCCACAGGTGTCAGAAGCACTAGGTAAGCGTCTCAGTAATAAAAATATAAGCAAAATAATTGCGGTGCGAGGCTGAAGGCAATGTAAGGCTTCAATGCAAATGACTGAGAAAGGAAAGTTTTCATGAACCTGCTCTTTTATTATACACTGTTCAGGGGCTGATTTACTTAATTCTTTTAAATAAGTGAATACATATCAAACATGTTGTTTATTAAGGATAATGCCAACTTCATTTTATTTTTTTGCAGCCTCATGCTCTTGACCATGATTTTTGGAAGCAGGAAATAGGCATATAATTTATAACTGACCTCTGCTTTGGATATCTTCTGCCCTTTATATCTGGTATTGCCTCCACCTAGAATTTCCCCTTCTCCAACTCTGCAGAGAGAGATAATTAACCCACAGCCACCCCCTCCATTAGACGCCTACCTCCTCCCCTTGGTACCAGTGGGTCTATCAGAGCCCTCATCACATTGCGTCTTTCATATGCCCAGAATTTCTCTTTAGCAAGAAAGTGGTTTTATTTATTTATTTTTGCTACTGCTTCCCATTGCTCTCCTCCACATAATCTTTAAAGTTAGGGATATAATTTGCACTTGTGAAAATCAAAGAAGTGACAAAGGCATATGTGTGACCAGGTTAAACCTTTCAGGTGAGTAAGAAGAGTGAGGAATAAGTTAACTCTCTTCTTCTTGCCAATCTGAAGCTTATTATTGAATCATCCCAAGTTGTATTCCTCTATGTCATGCTCAGCAGATTATATTAATAAATTGCATATAATTTATACCCAACATATATTCCTTGAATTAATTCAAATTATCATTGTCTTTGAAATAGCTAATATAACTTAATGATATAAATTTTTATTCCAGTTCTAGACTAGAACTTAGGCAAACAAATGTGGATCAGTAAAGCTAAGAAATGGTATTTAAAACTAGCATAAATCAAATCCCCTAAAATAAGTGGCAGCAAATCACAAAACAGAGAATAAAAATGTAGCCAGAACAGAGGTGGTTTGCTTGGCCCCAAGGGCTTCTCTGGTAACTCAGCCGGTAGAGAATCCACCTGCAATGCGGGAGACCCTGGTTCAATTCCTGGGTTGGGATATTCCTTTGGAGAAGGGAATAGCTACCTACTCCAGTATTCCGGCCTGGAGAATTCCAAGGACTGTATAGTCCATGGGGTTGCAAAGAGTCAGACATGACTGAGGGACTTTCACTTACTTAGTTACTTAAGTGTTTCTATAATGTTATTAGATATGGCATGCAAGCTGACATCAATGCCCTATGCTCCCCATTGATTTACATCAGGCCTTTTAATACATTTGTATTAATTCTTGACCTCTTGGGGAATTTGAATTTTTGGTGTTTCTACTATAATTGTCTTGAACCTATGAACAGGATAATCTAATTTTCCCTCAAATATTTAACCAAACTTATTTTTTAAGCTTCAGTAAATCTATTAAACTTTTAGAAATATCAATTGCATTTTTAAAACAATGTCCACATAGGTGGACTAAAACCTGAAAATGTACTAATAACAAATATAGTGCATTAGGAATCAGTGAACTAAAATGGATGGGAATGGGCGAATTTAATTCAGATGACCATTTTATCTCCTATTATGGGCAAGAATCCCATGGAAGAAAAGAAGTAGCCCTCATAATCAGCAAAAGAAACCAAAATGCAGTACTTGAGTGCAACCTCAAAAATGACAGAATGATCCCTGTTCACTTCCAAGGTAAGCCATTCAATATCACAGTAATCCAAGTCTATGCCCCTACCAATGATCTCAAAGAAGCTGAAGTTAATCAGTTCTATGAAGACCAGAAGACCTCCTAGAACTAACACCAAAAAAAAGATGTCCTTTTCATCATTGGGGATTGGAATGCAAAAGTAGGAAGTCAAGAGATACCTGGAGTAACAGGCGAATTTGGCCTTGGAGAACAAACTGAAGCAGGGCAAAGGCTAACTGAATTCTGCCAAGAGAATTCATTGGTCATAGCAAATACCCTTTTTCAACAACACAAGAGACAACTTTACACATGGACATCACCAAATGGCCAATACCGAAATCAAGTTGATTACATTCTTTGAAGCCGAAGATGGAGAAGCTGTATAGAGTCAGCAAAAACAAGATCTGGAGCTGACTGTGGCACCGATCACCAGCTTCTCATAGCAAAATTCAGGCTCAAATCAAGAAAGCAGAGGAAAACCACTAGGCTAGCCAGGTATGATGCAAATCAAAGCCCCTATGACTTCCTTGATAACTCAGACAGTAAAGTGTCTGCCTGCAATGCGGGAGACCTGGGTTTGATCCCTGGGTTGGGAAAATCCCTTGGAGAAGGAAATGGCAACCCACTCCAGTACTCTTGCCTGGAAAATCCCATGGGTGGAGGAGCCTCACAGGGTACAGTCCATGGGGTTGCAAAGAGTCAGACACAACTGAGCAACTTCACTTTCTTTCTTATGAATATTCAGTGGAGGTAAGGAATAGACTCAAGGGATTAGAACTTGTAAATAGTGTACCTGAAGAGTTATGGATGGAGGTCTGTAATACTGCACAGAAGGCACCAAACAAAACTATCCCAAAGAAAAGGAAAAGCAAGAAGGCAAAGCAGTTATCTGAGGAGGTCTTACAAATAGCTAAAGAAAGAAGAGAAATGAAAATGAAGAAAAGGAAAGGTATGTCCAAATAAGCACAGATTTCCAAAGAAGAGCAAGGAGAGACAGGAAGTCCTTCTTCAGTGATCAGTGCATAAAACTAGGAAAGACAAAACAATAGAAGAAGAAAGGCTAGAGATCTCTTCAGGAAAACTGGCGATACCAAGGGAACATTTTGGCCAAAGATGGGCACGATAAAGCACATACATGGTAGAGACCTAGTAGAAGTAATCAAGAAGAGCTGGAAAGAATACATGGAAGAACTGTATAAAAAAAAGATCCAAAATGAACCAGATTACTACAATGGTGTGGTCAGCCACCCAGAGGCAGACATTCTGGAAACTGAAGCCAAGTGGGCCTTAGAAAGCACTGTTGTTAATAAAGCTAGTGGATGCGATGGAATTCCAGCTATTCAAAACCCTAAAGGATGATGACCTCAAGGTGTTGCATTCAATATGTCAGCAAATCTGAAAGACCCACCAGTGGCCACAGGACTGGAAAAGGTTAATCCTCACCCCAATCCCCAAGAAGGGTAATACTAAAGAATGTGCTAGTCATTGGATAACTGCACTCATCTCCCATGCTAGTAAGGTCATGCTTAGAATCTTGCCTGCTAGGCTTCAGCATTATGCAAACCAAGAACTTCCAGATGTCCAAGCTGAGTGTAGAAAAAGAAGCAGAACCAAAGATCAAATTGCCAACATTTGCTAGATCATAGAGAAAGACAGGGAATTCCAAAAAAAAAAAAAATCTAAAAAAAAAATCATGAACACAATCTGTTTTATTGACTACGCCAAAGCCTTTGACAGTGTGGAACATAATAAACTGTGGAAAGTTCTTAAAAAGATGGGAATACCAGACCATCTTAACTGTCTCCTGAGAAACCTGTATGAGGATCAAGAAGTAAAAGTTAGAATCCCATATGGAACAACTGATTGGTTCAAGGTGGAGAAAGGAGTATGACTGGGCTGTCTGCTGTCACCCTGTTTGTTTAATTCACATGCTGAGCACATCATGAGAAATGCTGGGCTGGACAGTTACAAGCAAGAATCAAGATAGGCGGGAGAAACATCAACAACCTCATTTATGAGGATAATACCACTCTAACGGAAGAAAGTGAAGAGGAAATAAAGAGCCCCTTGATGAGGGTGAAGGAAGAGAGTGAAAGAGCTGGCTTAAAACTAAATATTAAAATAACTAAGATTATAGCATCTGGCCCTATTACTTCATGCTAAGTAGAGAAGGAAAAGGTGGAAGTAGTGACAGATTTCCTCTTCTTGGGCTCTAAAATCACTGTGGATGGTGACTGCAACCATGAAATCAGAAGACATTTGCTTCTTGGCAGGAAAGTGATGACAAACCTAAACAGCATGTTGAAAAGTAGAGACGTTACTCTGCTGACAAAGGTCCATACAGTCAAGGCTATGGGCATCCTAGTAGTTATATATGGTCATGAGAGCTGGACTGTAAAGAAGGCAGAGCACTGCAGAATCAATGCCTTCGAACTGTGGTGCTGGAGAAAAGTCCTTTGAGTCCCTTGGACAGCAAGGAGATCAACCTTAATGGAAATCAACCCTGAATACTCGTTGGAATGACTGATGCTTAAGCTGAAACTCCAGTATTTCGGTCATCTGATGTGAACAGCTGACTCACTGGAAAAGTCCCTGATGCTGGGAAAGATTGAGGGCAGAAGGAGAAGAGGGCATCAGAGGATGAGATGGCTGGATGGCATCACCAATGTAATGAACATGAACTTGAGCAAACTTCAGGAAATAAAGAGGGAGGGAGAGGCCTGGCATGTTGCAGTCCATAGGGTTACAAAGAGTTGGACAGACTGGGTGACTGAACAGTAACAACAAATAGTGTATTTGTCTCTATACATATATAAATTTGACTCTTTAGGTTACAGTCACAGGAAGAAAAAATATGTTTTAATCATGGACACAATTTTTTTCTTAAATAAGTGGCTCCCTAATTCTGTGAGTACCATAGACTCTTGTGGGGAAAAAAAAAGAAAAACCATCTCAGTGATCTTTTCTCCCTACATGAAGTAATAATCGTTACTTATGAAATTAAAGGAATTTTGAAATATCAGTAACTAAAAGAACAATAATGCTAATGGATAATGGTAAAAGAGAAGTTCTTGAATTCTAGGAAATAAATGTTATTTCTATGAAAAATATAAGAGTGCAAATTATAAAATTTCACCAACAGAATAGTATTTGGATGATTTAAAGTTTTATCCATACCATGCTTCAGGAACTTGAGACACAGGCCAGTTGTGGACAATAATAATAGGAAGTGTGCAAAAAGTGTCTAAACTTCTCTCAATTTTTCTCCAAGAGTTAGAATAGGACAGATTTTGAGAAGAACAATTTATTCAGAATTTTTAAAATATATTCACAATTCTTACAACAGAACTGAATTTATGATTCACATGACCTCATGTCATCTTGTGTCACTCAAAACACCAAAAAGTCTGTTATTACTTCAACTTCGACTGGGAACATGCACTCTACCTATGGGGGAAATGTCTACTCTGCTATAACTTTTAGTTCAGTTCAGTTCAGTCACTCAGTCATGTCCAACTGTTTGCAACCCCATGAATCACAGCACGGCAGGCCTCCCTGTCCATCATCATCTCCCGGAGTTCACTCAAACTCACGGCCATTGAGTCTGTGATGCCATCCAGCCATCTCATCCTCTGTCGTCCCCTTCTCCTCCTGCCCCCAATCCTTCCCAGCATCAAGGTCTTTTCCAATGAGTCAACTCTTCGTATGAGGCGGCCATGTGAAGTATGAAGTTTCAACTTCAGCATCAGTCCTTCCAATGAACACCCAGGACTGGTCTCCTTAAGGATGGACTGGTTGGATCTCCGTGTAGTCCAAGGGACTCACAAGAGTCTTCTCCAACACCATAGTTCAAAAGCATCAATTCTTTGGCGCTCAGCCTTCTTCACAGTCCAACCCTCACATCCAAACATGACTACTGGAAAAACCATAGCCTTGAGTAGACGGACCTTTGTTGGCAAAGTAATGTCTCTGCTTTTGAATATGCTATCTAGGTTGGTCATACTTTCCTTCCTTGTACTCATCTTTAAATATCAACTTTGATACTACTACAGTATTAAAAATATTAAATGGATTAAAACTGAAGAGAATAGGAAACAAAAAAAAAGCATATGCAATTGACATGGCCATCTCTTTCAGATAATGTATGAATGTTTAACAGGATATAGTCCCTGTAAAAATAATACTGCCATAAGAGTTATTGACAGTAATAATAATATCTAACATTTCTTAATTTCTTATTGAAAATAATCCTTGTTAGATAACAAATATTATTATCATATCATTATTTTATGTCAGATATCATTCCAGTAAATTTACGTGTCTTATTTTAACTATTCTCCTCCAAATGTCTAAAAGGTAGGTACTATTATTATTATTATCACTCTCATTTTCTAGAGGAGGACCCTGATAATCTCACAAATCTGGATCTGAACCTAGACCAGAGCTCTTAACCACCCTGCCATTCTGGCTCATGGTTCATATTGACAATGTGTAACAAGGCATGTCATCCTTCTTGATCTACATTCCAGTTAAGTTTATTAATACATCACGGATTTATGAATAAAACCAAAGCACTCATTCATCTTATCTAATTATTGCATGTCCCTCTAGTAGTGAATGATTCCAGTTAGGTTTGAATAAATAAATACATCAAAGAAGTAATTTTTTGCTAAATTTTAACAATTATATATATATCCTCCTCAATGTAATTCTATTTTATTGGGGGTAAAATTTAAAATATTAAATGGCCAAAATTGCCTCAAAAGTAAGCATTTTGTTTTATGAGACACATGAAAACATTTGTCATTTTGTCATCTCTTGTCTAATTATTTCCACTCTGAAGACAAAGTATTCATTCAAGTGGTTTCTTTTTAAATATGTGACCAATTTTCAAATCAGTATTTTCAGCCTGGCTTTTTTTTCTGTAATTCAAGAATATTGCTTCCAATTCTGTAATGATTGATGTGATCTATTGATAAATAAACTGAAAAAACTTCATTTTCCTGTTAATTTCCTGTTAGTGTTATTGTTGTACCATCATTTTCTTGTTCACCCAAGATTAAAACTTCAAAGTCATGGTCTTTTTAGTCTCAGAGCATTTTTTCAGGCTGTTTCATTTCCCTAGATTGTCATCCCACCTTATTCCACCTACTGAAATCTCATTATCTTTCAAGGTTTAATGTGAAAGTGTGAAAGTATTACTCACTCAGTCATGTCTGACTCTGTGACACCATGGACTGTAGACCACCAGACTCCTCTATCCATGAGATTTTCCAGGCAAGAATACTGGAGTGGATTGCTGTGCCCTCCTCCAGGGGATCTTCCTGACCCAGGGATTGCACCCACATCTCTTATGTCTCCTGTATTGGCAAGCGGGTTCTTTACCACTAGCACCACCTGGAAAGCCCATACCTTCACTCAAATATGGCCCCCTTTCCTTGGAATCTCCACCATATTTGTTTATGCCTTTCTTACAGCAGTATATGTTCAGAGGTAAGAGAATAAACTCCAGCGAATCCAGACTGCATGTTTTCATATTCTGAGTCTATCATATACTAAACCATGTGACATTGAACAAGTTAGTTTCTCTTCCTGAGTCTTGGTTTCTCATACATGAAGTAGGAAAATTATAGCATCTAACGTACCTGTTAGAAGTACTAAAGAAAATAATTTTGTTAAGTTCTTAGTATATTCTATGTGCTCATTAAATGCTAGCTTTTACTATCTGTATTAGATTCACTATTACTGTCATGATTATCATTATTTTTTTTAAATAATACATGGTTTATTTTATACCATTAAATGGTTTTACCCCACAGAAAAATATTTCCTTTTCTTTCTCAACAAGCATCCAGCTTCAGGATAAAACTGAGATACTGAGTAAGTGAATATAACAGCATCTACAATAGCTGGATCATTCTATCAATAGATATGAAAACCAAATTATGTATCATTTCTTAAACAATGTTAGTTTTTGTGACCTGTAGTACAGAATAATCTTTTTACAGACATGACTGTTTAATTCATTTGTCATCCTTGTATTACTGAGCACAGTCTCATATACAGTTGGTCTCAATGCCTATATGCTGACTCTAGCTAAATATATCAGAATCACAACATAGCATCTTTTAAAAAGTTGAACATACTTTCACACTGAATGAACTTTCAACAATGACCTATGTCTATATTCATTTTTTAGGGCTCTACATTTTTAAATTAATAAGCCATTAACTTCCCCAAATTGTCAATGTTTGATTTTTTTCTTTCACTCCTTCCTTCAATTTGTATATACAGACTGTGTGTCAGAAGCTGTTTATGTACAATTCTAAAAATACAGATGAAGTCATTGTCTAGAGCTTTGCTAACCAAAGTATCAGCAGCATTAGCAACACCTGGAAGCTTGTTAAAAATATAGACTCTTAGTCTCTAACCAGGCTCTAACTGAGACCTGAATCAGAGCCTACATTTTAACAAGGTCCCTAGATGGTTCAAAACACATTCAAGAGTAGTGCTGGGCTGCACATAGAATCACTTACATTTATAAAAATACAGATACTTGCAATATGAGTTGAGCATCTTTTATACATATAAAACCATCATTTTATGGAGAAATAATCAACATACATCACTGTATAAGTTTAGGGTGTATAGCATGATCACTTGATTTACATATATTGTGAAATGATTACAACAGGTTCAGCCAACTTTCATATTTTCATATCTACACAGTAAAAAGAAAAGAAAAAATGTTCTTGTGATGAGATTTCTTAGGATTTACTGTCTTAAATTTCCTACATATTACACAGCTGCATTAGCTACAGTCATCATGTTGTATATTACATCCCTCGAGCTATTTATCTTACAACTGGAAGTGTGTACCCTTCAGTCGCCTTCCTCTAACTCTCCCTTGGCCTACTCGCCACCTCTGGTCACTCCAGTCTGATTTTTTTTTCTACAAGTTTGATATTTTTGTTTCATTCTCTTAGATCCCACACATAAGTGAGATTTTACAGTATTTTTCTTTCTCTGATTTATTTCACTCAGCATAATGCCTTCAAGGTCTATCTACGTTGTCAAAAATGGTAGGATTTCCTCATCTTTTATGGTTGAATAATATTCCATTATAGGAGTGTGTGTGTGTGAGTGTGTGTGTGTGCACATATATACCCACAACTTTTTAATTCATTCATCCATCCTTGCATTCCTCAGTTGTTTTCATGCCTTGGATATTGTAAATAATGCTGCTATGAACATAGGGGGGTAAGGTACAGATATCTTTTCAAGTTAGAATTTTCAATACCTTTGAATACATTCTTAGAAACAGAATTGCTGGATCATATGATAATCCTAATTAAAATTTTTTAAGGATCCTCCATACTGTTTTCCATAGTGGCTGTACCAATTTACAATCCCACCAACAGTGCATGGAGATTTCCTTCTTTCCTCATCCAAGCCTACATTTGTTATCTCTAATCTTTTTGATGATGACTATTTTAAATAGGCTTGAAATGGATGATACCTCATTGTGGTCTTAATTTTTATTTTCCTAATGATTAGTGATATTGAACATCTTTTCAGGTACCTGTTTGTCTTTTTTATATCTCCTTTAGGTAATATCTGTTTAGGTTAGGTTATCCATTTTTTTAAATGGAGTTATGAAATTTTTGCTATTGAGTTGTATGAGTTCTTCATATGTTTTACATACTGCCTGAAGTCTCAAGTCAGGCTTATAAAGATAGTCAGGATTGTTCTATATTCATTAGTTGAAGCAGCTTTGGGGCTTCCCTGGTGGCTACGATGGTAAAGCATCTACCTGCAATGTAGGAGACCTGGGTTTGATCCCTGGGTTGGGAAGAACCCCTGGAGAAGGAAATGGCAACCCACTCCAGTACTCTTGCCTGGAAAATTCCATGAACGGAAGAGCCTGGTAGGCTACAGTCCATGGGATCACAAAGAGTCAGACAGGACTGAGCAACTTCACTTCTCTGATTTGACAAGACAGCAGACCAAGGCCCAAGGTCTATGCAGCTCATTGTCTAGGGGGCCAAATCATGCTTGAGTATGCACTGAATTCCCTGGTCAGGTGAGTCCACTGATTTTGCTCTACGGACTGGAGAAGCCATAGGCTGTGCTGCAGAAGTGCCACTGTATGCAGGGCTGTTGAATGGCCTATAAATCTTCCCATGTGCTCTGGTTAGGTTCCCTGGTTGGACAGCTTTAAGGCTGTGTTCAACAAGAAGCACAACTACAAATGAGATTTCTGCCTGAGTGCAGCAGTAGCAGCAGTTCTAGAACCAGGAAAGCTCCATTTGCTGTCTCAAGCTGACCCACACCCCAAGTTCCCTGGCTGAACAGGACCACTGGCTTGGCCTTCCAAACCATTAGCTCTGTCTGCCCTTGTCTCCACTCAAGTGCCAATGGGCCACATTGGAGTTGTCACCAGCCCTTCCAGTCAGACAGGGGTAGATGGCACTCTCCACTGTCACAGTGGGGCAGTCACTCAGCACCTTGTCTAGGCATGGAAAACTGGGCAGAACTCCTCTCTTGAGAGTCTGGATCAGATAAATCTGCACCCAGTCAAGCTCCTTGATTGGAGTACACTCCTGACTTGGTTCTGCAGACAAGCAAAGCCACTAGTTGGGATGGCTACATGGCGCTGTCAGCACGAACTTGGTTGGCCAAGATTCCTCTGCTGGTTTCTGCAAGCCCCTCCCCACTTCTCTATTCCAGTCACATTCCCAGAGACTGGATTCTCAGATCTTCCTGTAATTCCCATGGTGAGAGTAGGGACTTCCAGAAATTGACTTGCAGTGCTGGGGGAATCTGGCTGCCCCCCTTGGATTCTCTTTCACCACTGGGGCAAATGGAGGCTCCGAAGACATCTCTCCGCAGATTCTGTGCTAGCCTGTCCTGGGGTAGGACAACACAGCCGACATGGAGCTATTTTCCTTATCTTTTAATGCAGCCTGTCTTGGTCTCTAAGGCTCATGGGTGTGCTTCAGCTCTACCCCCCATATTCACTAACATTGAATAAATGTTAGTTTTTCTTCTAAGGAAAATCAGGGAAGCAAAATCAGGAAAATCTATATCACCATCATGGTGCCCAAAATTGACAGGGAGCATCTTAACTAACTAAACAAATCCCTAATAACTCAAGAATTATTTTTGAATATCTAGATGAATTTTTGTGATAGTACAGTTTAACTTAACTGCATAATAAATTTTCATGATGTGGCAACTATAATTCCAAATTCTATCTTGTAATAAAGAAACAAAGATCCTAAAATTGTACGAGGTTGTCTGCTTTCCTCCATGTGGGTATACTCTGGGAAGATTATGTCTAGAAATTTTGTTTTATTTTTTAAAAAATGTCCTTCATGAATTTTAATGTTGATAAAACCTAGATGAAAGGAAAAAATGAATATTTCCCAGAACATTTGCCAGAGGCATTAGATCTTCCTCCATCTGAAAGGGCTAAATTGGAGTTGACATTCCGTCAGGAGGCAGCCAGATCTGTCATCCGTAAAATGCAGCAGAAGCAGAGAGTTCCACAGAAAGGGGCAGATGAGAGATCTAACTCAACAGGTGAGCCACAGTAGGGACCAAAGCAGGCAACTTGGAATCTGGGAGTGAGGCTAAGTCATAGAAAGGATCGGATTAGATAAGAAACCAGGAAGCATGAAACCAGAAGCCAAAATTAAAGGAAACTCTAGATGGGAACAAACATCAGTAGAAAAGCTAGGTGGGGCGTAAAGGACAGGAGAAGAGCAGATCAAAGCAGTACCAGGTATCAAAGATATCAGAGCTGTGTTATACTTAATGTGGTAAGCAAAAAATTCCATTTGAGGAAGAAACCTGGGACAGCCTAGCTGGTCCTATGGAATGAACATTTGTTCCTGAGATAGCTAAAGGAGCTATTAAGTCATATTACATTAAAGACAAATGCATTATATTATAAATGTGTCTTAATTGAAACATTATAATAGGTGTAATCAGATCAAATGAGGGAAAATGTTCTCTTCTATACCTTTGGAATGTCTCATGATTTTCTGTGATCAGCACTGGAACAAGATTTTCAGGATACTTGGAGTATCCAGGGGTGACCATTTTTTATATATTCAAAATTTATGATAGGAAAGTTTCCACAGTGTGTTTCTTATGTGGCATTTCCTGGATTAAAGGTCATGAAATGAAATCACCAATAAATTAGGGAAAACACGAAAACACTGCTGGGTACTGTGAAAATGGCCTGGGTCCAAGAACAGCATGCAAAAAAGCAAATACTTTGCACTCCTTTAACCCTCCTAAGTTTTCAACACTTATTTATTTATTTATTTCACTTCTTTTAAGGAAAACCCTTAGATACACAATGTGGCAAGGACTTTTTGTCCCTTGGGTTTCCTGGTTTCCTTATTTAAATGTTGATTTAAGAGTGGGCCAAAGCGACTAACTATCCGTGACAGGTAGAACTCCTTTTCAACAAACTTAATAGGGCACCAACATTGCTATATTACAGCCACACTGCCTTCAGATATAAGGCTGCTGCCCATGTGAACAGATGAGGTGTCAACAGCATATAAAAAGCATTTTACAAACCTCATTTTCATCAAAGAACAAGCATAGAATTGTCTAACAGCATTCTACACTGGGAAGATAAACATGGCTATTCCTTACACCTTTAGCTGAAACTGTCCAGCCAGTCTGTGGACTGTCCCCCAAACATGCTTTTCCCCACTTCTTTGCTGTGTTTATGACTGTCCTCCATCCAAAGTCTGTTTTTCAAGGTCACTGCAAATTCTTCTTCCTTTGTAAAGTCTTCCCAGATATGCCCCCCTCCCCTCAACTGGAAGTGACTGCATCCTCTTTCTACCCAGAAAGCCTCATTTACCTCATAGAGAAGTTCGTTCATTACATTTGTACCCATCATTTTTTCATGTATAATGGTGGTTTACAGTCGATCTCACCCAGTGCCGACAGGAGCATTCCAATACCACGCACTAAGTTACCTAGACCTACCTATCAGAAACCAGTAGGGAACACACCCCTTCCTCCTGCCTTCTCCCATGTCAGGACACTACTCATGGTTACACTTAGCACTAAGCAATCATTACTAGATCCCAGGGTTGGGAAGATCCCCTGGAGGAGGAAATGGCAAGCCACTCCAGTAATCTTTCCTGAAAATCTCACAGACAGAGGAGCCTGGCGGGCTACAGTCCAAAGGGTCGCAGAGAGCTGGACACAGCTGAGTGACTAAGCACATAAAAACGCAATCATTGCTAGGTAAATAGTAAAACTAGTGAACAGAGGAGCTGTAAATGTATGTGCAAGTACAGTGTGTCAAAAGAACAAATTAATTTCAAAGAAACAAAGATTTATGAACAAATCTGATTTCTAGAACTGCATGCCCCAAAGCAACCTTTCATTCGGTAGTGAAAACTACAAGTGCTCTTGGTTCCATCCCTTAATAATCAAATCCAGATGCAAATGAGATCATTCTGAGAGACTTTTAAAACTTCCTTGGGGTCCCAGATTACAGGCTTTTTGTATCAAAATCTGTAGGAAAATGAGAGAGAATGGCAAAGTTCTTATCACGAACCTAAATGATGTCACTAGGCTTCCTCTCTACGATTTGCATCTCTTTGGCTGGTTGCAAAGTAGCTCTTGGCTCTGTCTCTGTGGTTACTGCTGTACCAGGCTTCTCATCTTTTGAGTATAAGCCTAGCAAGGAAGACTCTACATTCCAACATTTCAAGCAAAATGTCTGAGATTCACTTTGATTAGATGAGCCTCAATTTGGTTACCAAATCCCACAGTCCACACGGTGGCAAAGAGTCAGACACAACTGAGCAACTGAACAACAACGAAACCAATCCTTAGATAGATCTAAGCCAATAATAATAACTAGCAGAGGCAGTGATCTCAGAACTATTCAGACTGAAAATGCAGAATCACGCAGGAGGGAGATGGAGAAGTGGATGCTTGGGAGGCAAGCAGGAAATATCACTACACATGATTCTCTTCCCTACATGAAAGTAAGTTATCAGAGGGCAGGGGAATCTGCTTAATCATTCATCCAAGTAGAACTATGGGGTCCTTATTTATGAAAAGATGCTGTAAGAGTATTTATAAAATGATAATATAAATGTCAGTCCTAACTTTTTATGGTTCTTAACAACTTAAAGTTACCACCTATTACAATGATTTTGAAAGATAGGAAGTTATTTATGTGCATTATCACAGTCTCATCTCACTGAAAGTCTATATGCAGTGAATGAATGATTAGCATTTTTCAGTAAATGAGGAAGCTAAAATCTAAAACAGTTAAATGGTTGGGACTGACATACACACTACTCTATATAAAATAGATAACTAATAAGAACCTGCTGTGTAGTACAGGGAACTCTAATCAATACTCTGTAATGGCCTATTTTTTGATAAAAAAATATGATTGGGACTTTGAGAGCATTCAGCTTTATTTCTAAGCAAATATTACCACTAGAGATTTGCAAGTATGAAGAGAGCATCAAGAAAATTATCCATAAAAAAAAGAGTGGATATATACGTATAGCAGATTCACTGCTGTATACCTGAAACTAACTCAATATTGTCAATCATCTATACTCCAAAAAATTTTTAATATAAAAGAGTAAATGTTTGCCTAAGTTTACACTTTTATTTAGCTGAGATTAGAATCCCAGTCATCTGACTCTTACTCTAATGATATTCCCATCTAATCCCTCTGACTTTTCACATTTGAATATGATAGTAATAGTAAAACCTTTCAGCCACATGATGGGATTTTTATATAAACTAGTTTCCATAACAGCTAAGGCCAAGTGGAATTTTATCTGGAGTCTATCTTCCCCAGAGCTTTGCATTAAAAAATTGTCCACCTGCCTCATGCAAAGTGGAGAGCCAGTTTTTAAAATAAAACTTAAAAACGATAACTGCTTGAATCCACACTCTATGTTTTATTCTTTGTGCCTTGTGGTGAGATGTTAAAGCAGGGTTGGAGAATTATTTGGTGTCTTTAAGACATCATCCAGAACAAGAGCTTTATCACTGACAACAAGCCAAAGGAAATCTAGAAGAGACAGCAAGAAAATCATTTGGTAAAATCTATCTTATCTTCCCCACCTGACCTTGACTCTTATCTTTGGTATCCAGCTATATTCTCTAGCATCTGACACAGCAATGCAGTCTGGACTTTGTATTCCTGTCGTCTTTTGAAATGACTTTTGTTACTCCCTGTGGAATGCTGTTACTGACCCTGGTCATTCTTTATGCTTCCCTCCCCTGAAGCCTCCAAGGTCTTGAAAACAATTTACCTCTTGGCTTTATGTTCCTGTTACTAACCTGGCATGCTTGCCCACTGAACTTGATATCTGACTACCATGTTGTGCCAGTATCTGGCCAAAGCTATTACTGACTTGAGTTTTAATCTGGAAAATGCAAATATGCCTCTCATTCATTTGTTTGAGACAACAGGCAACCTGTGAAGAGACAAAGAACAACCTGAGACAACCTGAACAACCTGAGACAAAGAACAAAACCTAATCTATAACCCTAGGCACTTGCAAAAATACCTAGGATAGCTTTCTTAATGCTGTCTTCATACCTTGTAAATCTCTAATGGTAATATTTGCTTAGAAACAAAAATCCTATGCTCATTTCCAGCAGAACACTGTTATGTCATCTGTGATCTAGGATATTAATGAAGCAACTGGATTAGGGCTATATTTTTCACACAATATAGTGAAGGCAGAATCCATTTACAGCCACTACTTCTGCAGAGAGCCAAACTAATATCAGATCTTAGATCCACAATCACTACAAAGCCTGTAGCTTGTAAATTATCGTAAACATCCTGAAGCTTCCATGTGATACTGTCAGAGACAGTGGAGGTGTTAGTTGTTTCCTTTGACCAAATCCTATGTGTCTCCAGATATGAGATATTGGAGTTATCATTCTTAATCAAAGAACCACTAGAAAGCAAACTTACGGTCAGTGAGAGAGAGAGAAAATAAATTGGTTTCTTGTGCCTTATAAAATAGTGTATCTTAAGCTTTCAAACCAGTTTGAAGGATGGTAGCTCATTTGATTGAAATCCCAAAAATGACTATTTATAAGAATGAGAAATCTGCAGGGCTAGATGAGGAAATTTGTTACTTTCATGCTGCAGAATGTTTAATACCACCTGCTCTATTGTGTATGCATGTGTGTGTACTCAATTGTGTTCGACTCTGTGACCCCATGGACTGTAGCCCACCAGGCTCCTCTGTCTATGGGATTTTTCCAGGCAGGAATGCTGGAGTGGGTTTCCATTTCTTCCTGCAGGGGAACTTTCCGACCCAGGGATTGAACCCGTGTCTCCTGCATTGGTAGGAGGATTGTTTACTACTGAGCCAGCAAGGAAGCCCTGTTCTACTGTAGAATTTGTTAAAAGACATTTGTGAGAAATATAGAAAGATTTGACTATAATTTTTGGAAGGTCATAAGTCATACTGTGAGGTAGCTCAATTGTAAATTTTATGAAATGTGGTATAGCCAAGATGGCTGGGTAGGAAGACCCTGAACTCACCTCCTGCCACTGACACACCAAAATTACAATTTTCAGAGCAACTATCTATGAGAACGACTGCAAACTACTACTAGAGATTTTCCACATCTAAAAATATGAAGAAGGAATGAGATGGATAGGAGAGGGGGAGACACAGCACAATCAGGACTCACAACCCAGGCTGGTGATGCACAAATGGGAGGAATGCCACGATTGCAGAGGTCCTCCACAAGGAGTGAGATGTCAAAGCCCCACAGCGGCCTCCCCATCCTAGGGGTCTTGCACTGGGAAGATGTGCCCCAAGAGTATCTGGCTTAGAAAACCAACAGAGCTTACATTCAGGATGGCTGGAATACTATGGGAAATGAAAACTCTGATGTTAAGGAATGTGAACAAAATCTCACATGTTCTATCTCCAAGTTCAGAGTTTGAAAAAGCCTGGGTTAGACCTACTTGCTGATCTTGTAGAAGCTGTCAGAGAGGCAGGAGGCGATCTAGAAGCTCCCTGGGGATGGAGACATTGGTGAGACTCATTTTGGGAGCTCTTTCTATTGTAGAGATAATGACACTGTCAAACACCATTTGGAAACCTCCCTCCAGCCAATATATTAGCATCAGAGGCTTATCCACCCACCACTGGCCAGACCAAATTCTCCATTCTCCGGGACCCACACGCATAGCTTTTCAGGGACCCAGCCCAGACTACCAGCAGACCAACCAATGCCAGCCCTTTAGGCCCATGATCTCTTGGCCCATATAGCCAGCCATGTGTGTATTTGCCTTCCCCAACTCAGCAGGCTCATAGCTATCACACAAGGCAAGGTCTCACAGCCAATGGAGTAGAGTCCAGCCCTACCTACCAGTGCACACACAGTAGTCAGCACCTGCACAGCTGAAGGGGGCAGGAAGCCCACAAAGCTATATATATACTAGAGCATATAGCTCTGATGATCAGAGGGGAGGATACAGCTGGGCTCACGGAATGGCTTCCACCAAAGGCCACATCTCCTGGATGGAAAAATATAATTGACCTGCCTGATATGTAGAAATAGACACAGAAAACTAGCCATAACAAAGAAACAGAGAAATGAATGGACAAGACAAAACCCTCCATAAAAGAACTAAACAAAGTGGAGATAAGCAATCTTCCCAATGAAGAGTTCAAGGTAATGATCACAAAGAGTCCAACAAATTTGGGAGAAGGATGAATAAACACAGTGAGAATTTAAACAAAAGTTGGAAAAGGCTAAGAACTAAATAGAGCTGCAGAATACAATAACTATAATAAAAAATACACCAGAAAAGAATCAATAGATTAGACTGTGCAGAGGAATGAACCAGTGATCCGGAAGATGGAGTAGTGGAAATTACCCAAGTTGAACAGAAAAAGAAACAAAATTTTTAGACAGGTAGGTAGTTTAAGAGACCCTTGGGATTACATCATGCATACTAACATTCACACTATAGGGATCCCAGAAGGAGAAGAGGTAGAGAAAAGAACAGAGAACTTATTTGAAAAAAATAATAGCTGAAAAGTTCCCTAATGTGGGGAAGGAAACAGACATCTAGGTTCAGGGAAGATATAGAACCATAAACAAGATGATCTGAAAGATATCTACATCAAGATACATTATAGTTAAGATGGCAAAAAATTATAAAATGATCTGACCTGTCTTCTCAGGCAAGGGAAACAGAAGCAAAAATACACAAATGGGACTATATCAAACACAAAAGCTTTTGCATAATAAAGGAAACTAGCAATAAAATGGAAAGGCAGCCTAATGAATGGGAGAAGATATTTGCAAATCATATATCTGATAAGCGATTAATATAAAAAATATGCAAAGAACTCATACAATTCAACATCGAAAACCAAACAACATAAAGGGAAAGAATTGAATAGACTTTTTTCCGGAGAGGGCATACAGATGGCCAACTGGTATGTGAAAAGATGCTCAACATCACTGATCATCAGGGAAATGCAAATCAAAACCACAAAGAGATTCCACTTCACGCCTGTCAGAATGTCTATTATCAAAAGGCTGCATGTATTGGCGAGGATGTGGAGAAAAGGGAACCCTCATGCACAGTTGGTGGGCACTGGTGCAGCCACTATGGAAAACAGTATGGAGATTACTCAAAAAATTTAAAATATTGCTAACATATAATCCAGCCTTTTCATTTTTGTGTATCTACCCAAAGTAAACAAAAACATTTTAAAAGATTTATGCACCCCAATACCCCTCATAGCCATATCTTGGCTATTGTGAATAGTACTGAGAACAAATGGGTGGTTGCCAGAGGGGAGGGGGTACAATAGTTGAAAGGAAGCAAAAGGTACCAATCTCCCATTTTAAAATAAATAATCCATGTTGGTATATAGCATAAGGAATATGATCGGTAATATTGTAATAACTTTATAGGGGGACAGATGGTTTCAAGACTTATCATAGTGAGTATTTTACATTATTTTCAAATATCACATCATGAATGTAGCACACCTGAAACCAAGATAATGTATGTCAAGTGTATTTCAACAAAAAATCAAAGAAAAACAATTTTATGAAATGTGATGACTCTCATGAACAATTTTCCTCTTTCTTTGAAAGATGCAAATAGATACCTTTTTCATCTAAAAGTTGATGCTCAAAGTTAAGTGATGATTTATTTTAAAGGTACTCCTCTTTGGTGCTTGATCTTCATTCCCTTCCATAAGGGACAAACCTGGTTCTGAGAATGAGTACGGAAGACTATTTGGGTCTCTCCTGAGGCATCATGTACCTGGTACCTAAGAAGCAGAGAAACCTCTTCTTGATAATTGAATGTGAGAAGCAAAGGACACTGACTAATAGCTATGATCCCTGACTGCCCTTATTTCCACACTAACTACTGGTACTCAAAAACCAGTACATTTCAGAATTATATGGTGGCTCATTAAAAATACACACACACACATACACACATGCATGCCAGGTCACATCCCAGAAGCAAACCTGACTGAGTAAGCCTGAGAAGGTCTTGAGCATCTGTATTTTAACAAGCTCACAGATCATTCTCATGCACACTAATGTTAAACTGTGCTCTAGGCTCCACTTATTCAGACCTTCTTAAGGTGGATACACTATACAATCCTTTCATCAAACTGGTGTCTCCTATAAATAGACATTTTCTGAAACTGGAGATGAACAAGCCTCCCAAGAAAGCTGTTTATTAAACACAAACTCTACCTGAGGTAAAACTCCACCTTAATCACTGCAACAGCAAATAACTGCAAGAAGACAAAGGAGAACAAAGTACTAAACAGAACTCAAAAATCCAACACAAATACTGAATGACAATGACCACACCTCTTAAGCCCCTAGCCAAAACTGACAGAAATTTCATTTACTGAGACTGTCTTGGTATTATACTGTTGACTACAGAAGTATCAGGAAAGCCTATTTCTGCATTTGCACTGGGAAAAGCCTATTCCTTGCATTTTTGTCACTCTGAGAGGTCTCATATATGACCAAAATTGCTATACTAAATGGATATACAGGAGTTGTTGCTTTTAACTATGCTGCTGTCAAGATTCCCTGCAGAGAAATCTATTTTAGTTGATTCCTATGGTAACATTATGCCGGTCCATCTGTAACCTAGCCCATGACCTTGTAAATATTTCTCTACAGATTGTACATATGTTTCTGGTAATCGCAACAGAGGACCTTTGTTGCTGTATCTTTTAGTCTCAAATATTAAATTGTCCTGTATTGTATGCATAGTTAATAATTTCTAGTTTTCATTAACTGGTTGTTAGTCCTGTGCTAATGAGAAATACATTTGTCAAGTTTGGGGTGTGTAAACCAGGTATATATATTTCTAGAATACAGACTAGAATAGTCCCTCATGATATGTGGCCTTTTGAGTGGGAAGAGGTTTCCAGGGAATTGAGATATGTTGTAACAGCTGCTTTCAAGTATTTCATGATGTACTCCAGCATTGCTGAGGCAACTTGATAAAACTCAATTAGCTTTAGAGTCTGCCTGTGAGTGGAGCATGGCTTTATCAGCTCTGAACAACCTAAATCACCACATATTAATTTCTGCCAAAATGTATGCTCTTATTTTGCAATCGAATGGTTTATCAACTGATAAATATCTTCTGTGTAACATATGTGTTACTTATTTTTCTGGACAAAAGTAATATGTGTATTGATGTGTTGTTTACTGTAGTTCATGAATGCTGTCTGAGTCACTGTAAGAGAATTACAATAAAAAAAAAAAAATCACTGGTAAGGGGGTGGTCCCAAGATGGCAGAGGAATAGGACGAGGAGACGACTTTCTCCCCCACAAATTTATCAAAATATCATTTGAATGCTGAGCAACTTCCACAAAACAACTTCTGAATGCTGGCAGAGGATACCAGTCACCCAGAAAGGCAGCCCCCTCTCTTCAAAAGGAGGTAGGACAAAATATAAAAGACCAAAAGGAAAGACTAAAGAGTTAGGGGCAAAGACCTGTCCTGGGGAGGGAGTGGTGAAGGAGAAGTTTCCAAATAGGAAACCCTCTCATAGGCAGGTCCATGGGGAGTTTTGGAATCTCAGAGGGCAACATAACTGGGAAAAAAAAAAAAAAAAAAACACACAGAATAGGCACCTAACCACAACTGCCAGTGAAGTAGCCCAGATGCTCGCATCTGCCACCAGCGAGCCGGGGCTGACAGGGAGGTGCGGGTGGCATCATCGGTCCTTAGGGTAAGGACTGGGCCTGAATGCCCTGAGGACAATCTGAGGGAGCTAACGTGAGATAGCAACCCAAACTGTGGGATCTCCAGAGAGGAAAACAAAAAAAAGAGAAAGAGAGAACTTTTCCACAAAAGGCTCTAACTCGCAGCCTGGCCAGCTCACAGAACAAGGATTGAGTGAATACCAAAGGACAGCTAGCCGAATGCATACAGGCACCTCTCCCCTGCCAGAGGCAGAGAGGCAGGAGAGCAACAGCCAGAGCCAGAAGGTAAGGGGCTGCTGTAATTTCAGCCCCAGAGACCGGCATCCTCCACCAAACTGTGAACAAGCTCCCAGTTTCTATCCATGTCTTCCCAGCACCTTGGATGGTTGATATCTGCCAGGAGGGTCACAACCTGAGATCAGGTCCCCAGAGTAGACACATGGCACACCTGAGACAGTGTTCTCATGGCCCACCTGGGAAAACGAGCAGCCTGGACTGGGGGTGGAGGGTGATTAAGATGCTCAGCCCATCTGGGATAGTGTGCTCACAAAGCACCTGGTCACCTGAGCTGCTCCGACCTGGGAAATGCACAAAACATAGGCCCAACCAAGTCTGTGCCCTTGTGGAGTACCTGAGAGCATGAACCTGAGTGGCTTAGACCTGGGCCCACTTTGGACAATGCCCTGCAGAGCACCCTGGAGCCCGAGCAGTGTAAACCCAGAAAGCACACGATGCTGTGAGCTGGGGCAAACCCAGTGTGGTCCATATACTGTGAGCACTCCACCCCCTACACCAGTGATATTTCTTTGCAGTGTTCCTCACTCCCCACAACACAACTGAGCAAGTGAACCTAAGTAAGTGAGCACCTTCTCCCCCTTGTGTCAGGGTGGAAATCAGACACTGAAGAGACTTGAAAATAGAGAAAGCCGAAATAACAAAGAAGAGGGAAATGCTCCGGAAGGGAAAGGCACAACAGATTAAAACCCTGTAGTTAACATTGACTAAGCAAAGGAGGGGGCCTATAGACCTTGAGAACAAGTACAAGCTGAACAAGGAATTATCTGAAACTGAACTGATCTCACACTGCCCACAAGAGCTCCAGAGAAATTCCTAGATGTATTTTCACTATTATTATTATTTTTTTTAATTTAAGTTCTTTATTATGCCTTTAATTTTCATTCTTATAACCTACTATCACCTTGCAAAAAAAGACCCTATTTTAAAGCAAATTTTATATACATATATATATAATAATTCTGTGATTGATTTTGCTTTGCATTTTTAATATTGTATTTTTGAGAGTCTAACCTCTACTCTAGATTTTTAATCTTTGATTTTTGATATTTGTTATCAATTTGTACCTTTAAGTATCTAATCTTCAGTATCCATTTTCAATTAGGGGTGTGATTACTGGCTTGATTGCGCTCTCCCCTTTGACTCTCCCTTTTCTCCCCCAGGTCACCTCTATCTCCTCCACCCACCTTCTCTTCTCTACTTAATTGTGTGAATCTTTCTGAGTGTTCCAGGCTGTGGAGAACACTTAGGGAACTGATTACTGACTAGATTGGTCTCCCCTATTTTTACTCCCCCTCTTCTCCTCCTGGTCACCTCTATCTCCCTCCTCCCTCTTCCCTTCCCCATGTAACTCTGTGAACCTCCCTGAATGTCCCTCGCTCTGGAGAATCATTTCACCATTAACCTAGATGTTTAATTTTTTGTGTTGTATGGATGGAGAAATCTTGAGCCTACTGTAAGAAAAAGACTGAAAGCCAGAGGCAGGAGGCTTAACTCTAAAACTTGAGAACACCAGAGAACTCCTGATTCCAGGGAACACTAATAGACAAGAGCTCATCCAAAAGCCTCCATACCTACACTGAAACCAAGCTCCAGCCAAGAGCCAACAAGTTCCAGAGCAAGACATATCATGCTAATTCTCCACCAAAGCAGGAATACAACAATGAGCATTAAAAGACAAGCTTCCCAAAGCCATACCAAACCTATAGACACCCCAAAACTCACTACTGGACACTTAATTGAACTCCAGAGAGAAGAGATCCAGCTCCACCCACCAGAACATAGACACAAGCTCCCCTAACCAGGAAACCTTGACAAGCCACTAGTCCAACCCCATCCACCTGTAGCAGGCTCCACAATAAAGAGGAACCACAAACTTCCAGCCTATAGAAAGGGCACCCCAAACACAATCTAAACAAAATGAAAAGGCAGAAAAATATTCAGTAGGTAAAGGAACAAGATAAATGCCCACCAAACCAAACAAAAGAGAAGGACATAGGGAGTCAGTTCAGAATAATGATAATAAAGATGATCCAAAATCTTGAAAACAAAATGGAGTTACAGATAAATAGATTAGAGACAAGGATTGAGAAGACGCAAGAAATGTTTAATAAGGACATAGAAGAAATAAAGAAGAGTCAATCAATAATGAATAATGCAATAACTGAGGTCAAAAGCACTCTGGGGTAACCAACAGTAGAATAACTGACGCAGAAGACAGGATAAGTGAGGTAGAAGATAGAATGTTGGAAATAAATGAAGCAGAGAGGAAAAAAGAAAAAAAGAATTAAAAGAAATGAGGACAATCTCAGAGACCTCTGGGACAATGTTAAACACTCCAACATTCGAATCATAGGAGTTCCAGAAGAAGAAGACAAAAAGAAAGGGCCTGAGAAAATACTTGAGGAGATAATAGTTGAAAAATTCCCCAAAATGGGGATGTAAATAACCACCCAAGTTCAAGAAACCCAGAGAGTCCCTAACAGGATAAACCCAAGGCAAAACACCCCAAGACACATATTAATCAAATTAATGAAGATAAAACACAAAGAATAAATATTAAAATCAGCAAGGGAAAAGCAACAAACAACACACAAGGGGAACCCCATGAGGATAACGGCTGATCTTTCAATAGAAACTCTTCAGGCCAGAAGGGAATGGCAGGACATACTTAAAGTGATGAAAGAGAAAAACCTACAACACAGATTACTGTACCCAACAACGAGCTCAGTCAGATATGAAGGAGAAATCAAAAGCTTTACAGACTAGCAAAAGCTCAGAGAATTCAGCACCACCAAACCAGCTCTTCAACAAATGCTAAAAGATCTTCTCTAGACAGGAAACACAGGAAAGGTGTATAAACTCAAACCCAAAACAACAAAATAAATGGCAACGTGATCATACTTATCAATAATTATCTTAAATGTAAATGGGTTGAATGCCCCAACCAAACAAAGACTGGCTGACAGATACAAAAATAAGACCCCTATATTATGCTGTCTACAAGAGACCCACCTAAAACCAAGGGACACATACAGACTGAAAGTGAAGGGCTGGAAAAAGATATTTCACGCAAATGGAGACCAAAAGAAAGCAGGAGTAGCGATACTCATATCAGATAAAATAGACTTTAAAATAAAGGCCATGAAAAGAGACAAAAAAGGATACTACATAATAATCAAAGGATCAATCCAAGAAGAAGATACAATTATAAATATATATGCACCCAACATAGGGGCACCTCAATATGCAAGGCAAATGCTAACAAATGTGAAAGGGGAAATAACAGTAACACAATAATAAGGGGAGGCTTTAATACCCACTCACACCCATGGATAGATCAACCAAACAGAAAATTAGCAAGGAAACACAAACTTTAATTGATACAATGGGCCAGTTAGACCCAATTGATATCTATAAGACATTTCAGCCCAAAACAATGAATTTCACCTTTTTCTCAAGTACACACGAAACATTCTACAGGATACATCACATCCTGGGCCATAAATCTAGCCTTAGAAAATTCAAAGAAACTGAAATTATTTCATGCGTCTTTTCAGATCATAATGTGGTAAGATTATATATCAACTACAGGAAAAAACTATTAAAAAATACAAACATATGGAGGATAAATAACATGCTTCTGAATAACCAACAAAATCATGGAAGAAATCAAAATATGCATAAAAACAAGTGAAAATGAAAACACGACAACCCAAAACTTATGGGATTCAATAAAAGCAGTGCTAAGGTGAAGGTTCATAGCAATACAAGCTTACCTCAAGAAACAAGAGAAAAATCAATAAATAACTTAACTTTACACCTAAAGCAACTAGAAAAAGAAGAAATAAAGAACTCCAGGGTTAGTAGAAGGAAAGAAATCATAAAAATTAGAACATAAATAAATGAAAAAGAAACAAAGACTATAGCAAAGAGCAACAAAACTAAAAGCTGGTTCTTTGTGAAGATAAATAAAATAGACAAACCATTAGCCAGACTCATCAAGAAAAAACAGAAGAATCAAATCAACAAAATTAGAAATGAAAATGGAGAAATCACAACAGACAACACAAAATACAAAGGATCATAAGAGACTACTATCAGCAACTATATGCCAATAAAATGGACAACTTGGAAGAAATGGACAAATTATTAGAAAAGTTTAACTTTCCAAAACTGAACCAGAAAGAAATAGAAAATCTTAACAGACCTATCACAAGCACACAAATAGAAACTGTAATCAAAAATCTTCCAACAAACAAAAGCCCAGGAGGAGTCAGCTTCACAGGTGAATTCTACAAAAAATTTAGAGAAAAGCTAACATCTATCCTACTCAAACTCTTCCAGAAAGTTACAGGGGAGGGCAAAAATTCCAAAATCATTCTATGAAGCCACCGTCACCCTAATACCAAAACCAGACAAAGATGCCACACAAAAAGAGAAAACTACAGGCCAATATCTCTGATGAACATAGATGCAAAAATCCTCAACAAAATTCTAGCAAACAGAATCCAACAACACATTAAAAAGATCATACACATGGCCAAGTGGGCTTTATCCCAGGGATGCAAGGATTCTTCAGTGTTCACAAATCAATCAATGTGATACACCACATTAACAAATTGAAGGATAAAAACCATATGATTACCTCAATAAATGCAGAGAAAGCCTTTGATAAAATGCAACACCCATTTATGATAAAAACTCTCTAGAAAGCAGGCAGAGAAGGAACATACCTCAACACAATAAAAGCCATATATGACAAACCCACAGCAAACATTATCCTCAATGGTGGAAAATTGAAAGTATTTCCCCTGAAGTCAGGAACAAGACAAGGGTGCCCACTCTCACATTACTATTCAACATAGTTTTGGAAATTTTAGTCACAGCAATCAGAGAACTAAAAGAAATAAAAAAAATCCAAATTGGAAACCAAGAAGTAAAACTCTCACTGTTTGAAGATGACAATGATCCTCTAAAAAGAAAACCCTAAAGACACCACCAGAAAATTACTAGAGCTAATCAATGAATATAGTAAACTTGCAGGATATAAAATTAATACAAAGAAATCCCATGCATTCCTATACACTAACAATGAGAAAACAGAAAGAGAAATTAAGGCAACAATCCCATTCACCATTGTGATAAAGAATAAAATACTTAGGTATAAATTTACATAAAGAAACAAAAGACCTATATAGAAAACTATAAAACACTGATGAAAGAAATCAAAGAGGACACAAATAGATGGAGAAATATACCATGTTCATGGATCGGAAGAATCAATATAATGAAAATGAGTATACTACCCAAAGCAATCTATAGATTCAATGCAATCCCTATCAAGCTACCAAAGATACTTTTCACAGAACTAGAACAAATAATTTCACAATTTGTATGGAAATACAAAGAATCTCGAATAGCTAAAGCAATATTGGGAAAGAAGAATGGAATGGAGAAATCAACCTGTCTGACTTTAGACTATACTACAAAGCCACAGTCATCAAGACAGTATGGTACTGGCACAAAGATAGAAATATAGATCAATGGAACAAAATAGAAAGCCCAGAGATAAATCCACACACCTATGGACACCTTATCTTTGACAAAGGAGGCAATAATATACAATGGAGAAAAGACAATCTCTTTAACAAGTGATACTGGGAAAACTGGTCAACCACCTGTAAAAGAATGAAACTAGGGAGAAATATCAATAACCTCAGATATGCAGATGACACCACCCTTATGGCAGAAAGTAAAGAGGAACTAAATAAGCCTCTTGATGAAAGTGAAAGAGGAGAGTGAAAAAGCTGGCATAAAGCTCAACATTCAGAAAACGAAGATCATGGCTTGAGCGACTGAACTGAGCTGAGAACACTTTCTAAGACCATACACAAAAATAAACTCAAAAGGGATTAAAGATCTAAATGTTAGACCAGAAACTATAAAATTCCTAGAGGAAAACACAGGCAAAACACTCTCTGACATAAATCAGAGCAAGATCCTCTATGCCCCACCTCCCAGATTAATGGAGATAAAAGCAAAAATAAAATATTGGACCTAATTAAACTTAAAAGAGTTTGCACAATGAAGGGAACTATAGTCAAGGTGAAAAGACAGCTTTCAGAGTGGGAGAAAATAATAGCAAACAAAGCAACTGACAAAGAATTAATCTCAAAAATATACAAACAGCTCATGCAGCTCAATACCAGAAAAATAAACGACCTCAATCAAAAAATGGGCCAAAGAACTAAACAGACATTTCTCCAAAGAAGACATGCAGATAGCTAACAAACACATGATAAAATGCTCATCATTATTATCAGAAAAATGAAAATCAAAACCACAATGAAGTACCATCTCATGCTGATCAGAATGGCTGCTGTCAAAAAGTCTACAAAAAAAAAAAGTCTACAAACAATAAATGCTGGAGAGGATGTGGCAAAAACGGAACCCTCTTACACTGTTGGTGGGAATGCAAACTAGTACAGCCACTATGGAGAACAGTGTGGAGATTCCTTAAAAATCTGAAAATAGATCTGCCATACAANAGTCAGAATGGCTGCGATCCAAAAGTCTACAAGCAATAAATGCTGGAGAGGGTGTGGAGAAAAGGGAACCCTCTTACACTGCTGGTGGGAATGCAAACTAGTACAGCCACTATGGAGAACAGTGTGGAGATTCCTTAAAAATCTGAAAATAGATCTGCCATACAACCCAGAAATCCCACTGCTGGGCATACACACTGTGGAAACCAGAATTGAAAGAGACACGTGTACTGCAATGTCTATTGCAGCACTGTTTACAATAGCTAGGACATGGAAGCAACCTAGATGTCCATCAGCAGATGAATGGATAAGGAAGTTGTGGTACATATACACAATCGAATGTTACAAAGCTATTAAAAAGAGTGCATTTGAATCAGTTCTAATGAGGTGGGTGAAACTGGAGCCTATTATAAGTGAAGGAAGTCAGTCAGTCAGAAAAAAAAAAACACCAATACAGTATATTAATGCATATATATGGAATTTAAAAGATGTTAACAATGACCCTACATGCGAGACAGCAAAACAGACACAGATATAAAGAACAGACTTTTGTGGGAGAAGGCGAGGGTGGGATGATTTGAGAGAATAGCACTGAAACATGTTTATTATCATATTTGAAAAAATCACCAGTCCAAGTTTGATGCATGAAACAGGGCACTCAAAGCCAGTAAACTAGGATGACCCTGAGGGTTGGGGTGGGGAGGGAGGTAGGAGGGGGTTTCAGGATGGGGGACACATGTACACCCATGGCTGATTCATGTCAATGTATGGCAAAAACCACCACAATATTATAAAGTAATTAGCCTCCATTAAAATAAATTAATTAATTTAAAAAATAATCACTGGTAACTCTTGTAAGGGTAAAGACAATTTAATTCATGATGAGTACCCCTTTAGCTCCTTCAGCATCTTTTTCTTTCCATGGACAAAGTAATAGGAATTTATTTTTTCTTTTTGAAAACCATTGCACATGCTAATTTCTCTTAAACATATTTTCTTCTCTTCTTGGCAGCCTTAATCTATGACTACTTCTTTTAATCCATGGTGTAATCTTGTTGTCTTCACCATTGTTCTTCATCTTTCAAGATCACTGTCTCTTGTTGGATTTTTTTAAGTAACCTTATTATTATTTCCCAAATTATTTTTCCTCAAGTCAATGCTATATTCTATCATGCTTTTCACATTAAATTCACTACAGACCTAAGATGAGAGTTATCTATTACTGCATAAAAAAATCATTCTAAAACATGGTAGCTTAAAACAACAATATATGCTTACTATCACACATAATTTCCATGTTTCAGGAAGCACCTTAACTAAGTGGGGTTCTGGCTCAGTCTTTCATGAAGTTATAGTCAAGATGCAACTGTAGCTGCATCTGGAAGAAGAAAGATCTTCTTCCAAGGTGGTTTGCTCTCATGGTTAGCAGGTTGATGTTGGCTATTGGCAGGAGGATAATTCCTCACCACACAAATCTATCTATAGGGCTCCTGAGTGCCCTCATGATACCATGGGTGGTTTCACTAAAAGTAAGTCATACAAGACTGGGCAAGGTGGAAGCCACATATCTTTTGTGACCTAGCTTAGAAGTCATACATCTTCAGTTCTGCAATATCACATTGGTTCAGTTCAGTTCAGTTCAGTCACTCAGTCACGTCTGACTCTTTGTTACCCCATGAATCACAGCATGCCAGGCTTCCCTGTCCATCACCAACTCCCAGAATTCACTCAAACTCATGTGGATTGAGTCGGTGATGCCATCCAGCCATCTCATCCTCTGTCGTCCCCTTCTCCTCCTGCCCCCAATCCCTCCCAGCATCAAAGTCTTTTCCAATGAGTCAACTCTTCACATGAGGTGGCCAAAGTACTGAAGTTTCAGCCTCAGCATCAGTCCTTCCAAACACCCAGGACTGATCTCCTTTAGGATGGACTGGTAGTATCTCCTTGCAATCCAAGGGATTTTCAAGTGTCTTCTCCAACACCACAGTTCAAAAGCATCAATTCTTTGGCACTCAGCCTTCTTCACAGTCCAACTCTCACATCCATACATGACCACTGGAAAAACCATAGCCTTGACTAGATGGACCTTTGTTGGCAAAGTAATGTCTCTGCTTTTGAATATGCTATCTAGGTTGGTCATAACTTTCCTTCCAAGGAGTAAGCATCTTTTAATTTCTTTTAATTTCACCATCTGCAGTGATTTTGGAGCCCAAAAGAATGAAGTCTGACAGTTTCCACTGTTTCCCCATCTATTTCCCATGAAGTGATGGGACCAGATGCCATGATCTTTGTTTTCTGAATGCTGAGCTTTAAGCCAACTTTTTCACTCTCCTCTTTCACTTTCATCAAGAGGTTTTTTAGTTCCTCTTCACTTTCTGCCATAAGGGTGGTGTTATCTGCATATCTGAGGTTATTGATATTTCTCCTGGCAATCACATTGGTAACATAGGTCAATATGGGAGGGAAGCAAACAGGCACAAATATCAGGAATGGGGAAAAAATATAATTCCCATAGAGGGAGTTTTCATAGCCACCCAATGCTCAAAGTTATTCATGTTCAAAACTATGGTGAGAAAATTATAGTCCTTTTAGGAACGCTGAGTTCAAAGGGAAATTGTTAGGAACTATGATTAGGTATCATAACCACAAAGTTGAGACCATCACAGGGGACACCTAGGTAGGTACAGCAAATGGCCATCATGGTCAATATCAGCCCGAACAGAAAGAACTCGAGATCTCTGAGATTACACCTGTGGTCACACTATCTGCAGAGGCTTTCTTTAGAAGATTTCCAAGGGAAGAGCAGTACAAGATAGAAGTCTAGACCATTAAGAAAACAATCCAAGCAAAGATTAATGGAGAGCTCTAGATAAATGCCTAAAATATTTCATAACTAGAGAGAGAGATAAATCTCCCATTTGGAAATCACATGCAGAGCACAAGAGTATGAACTGCAGAGACAAAAAAGATGAAATAAAAAAGGGTTTCAGTAAGAGTAAAAGCAGATGCTATAGTTAAGATGTTCAGCTTAATAAACTGGGAATTAGACTTCAGGAAGTAGACGGGTACCTACAGAGGCTGGAAATCATGTTTCAAACACATGATGTAATAGAAGATGCTTTTTTGGTTCAGTTGACCTGTATTGATTACCACTGCACACCAAGTGATGTAAAGTAAAGCAAGAACCTCATGAAAAAGACCACATTGAAAATAAGAACTGGAGCCAGGACTGTCTCTACTCTCTTTATTGATGGTAGGAAAATGTACTAATCTCTGGTACAAGGAGAAAGTAAATTAATCAGAATTACATCACGTATCCACATTTCAGTTATGTTATTTAAAGTGCTTGGGCCAAATGTGGAGGTAAGGCACCACAGAATATACTTATTTGCAATTTCAAGGGCAAGGAAAATGCTTATTTTGTCTAAAACTGCTCTGATTCTCCTGAGACATCCCCACTGTCTAGGTGGCAGGGAAACCTAGTTCCTTGGAACTAGGAACAAATGTCCAATCTGGTTGATAAATTTGTGTGATAAAATAGTCCCTTTAGGTAACGATCAGCTTGGGGCACCGTTGCTCAGGCTTTCCTAGTTCTTCTAAGGTAGAGTTTAGGGGTACAGTGCATCTGGGGAGATGGAGGAAAGAGTCTGATGACCAGTGCAGAGTCACTCAGGTTCTCCATGGTTCCAGCATCAGTGTTTGGTGGGTATCAATGAAGCATGTCTGACTTAGCCATCTTTGAACTTATATCCCACTTCTGTTGGTGACGTCTGCCTCCTCTCATTTCAGATCTACTCTTCCACAGCTCAGTACCCTTGCCTTGTGGATTCAACCTCCCCTTAGCTCCTGCTGAGTTTGTCACATGCCCAGGAGGCCTGGCTGGTCTCACACCAACTTCTAAAACAGTGTAACTTTGCTCTTGACCTGCCCACGGCTCTCATCACGCTTAAGCATGGTCCCTTGAACACACAGGCCTCCTAAACAGCTATCAGAAACAACCTTGTGCTCTCCCCACACAGCCTGTTCAGAACTAACCTCTCCCTGTGGAGATAATTTTCCCACTTTTCAAAACCTGAGCAAGTTTCACAGTTTACTATTTACCCTTCAATAATAAAAATTGTTCCAGTCTATTCTAGAACACAAAGTATCATTTCAGGGCTTCCCTAGTGGCTCTGATGGTAAAGAATCCACTTGCAACACAGGAAACTCAAGGTCAATCCCTGGGTTAGGAAGATCCCCTGGAGAAGGGAATGAGGACCCACTCCAGTATTCTTACCTGGAGAATCCCATGGACAGTGGGGCCTGGTGGGCTATGGTCCATGGGGTCACAAAGAGTCGGATACCACTGACCAACTAACACATTCACAGTAACTACTATGTCCAAGACAGGGAGAAAAATATTTATTCTCTAGAATTTATTTAATTGAATTTTCTTTCATCTCCCCCTTTGAGCCTATATTAGGCTGTATACCTGTGAAGGGAAAGGTACAGGGATAGGTATGTTTCCCTAGCTTAGCCTTCTGCTTCCTTTCATTTCCTGGGCTGTGGAAGGAAGGAGTGGGAAGGGAAAGGACGGGCAGGACAGGTTTACTTGTCTGGCCCTGATGTTCTGTGGCGTCAGTTTCCTTTGGCCCCAGTAGCTGTTGAAAATCTCTCACGGGCACGTTTGTCTTCCTCATTCTTCTGCTGGCTTCTCTGAACATAGCCCCTTGGCTCTGGCAGGGCCCCTCCTGCCATCAGCAACCTCTCCGTGGCTTTCACATCCATCAGTTCACCTTCGGGTCTTTCTGCTGCAGATGTCATGCCCTCTGGCAGAGGCCCTCCTGGGCGTCATCCCTTTTAAAATAGCCCCAGGCCATCAGCTCTACTGCGAGTTCCACATCTGGTTTTAAAGAATAAAGTGCCTTTGATCATCTTTCAGTGGGAGTACAGTCAGTTCCCCCAAGCAACCCTCTCTGCTTGCTAGCCTCTTCAGGCAGCCCCGTAGCATTTTTCAGGCATTAAACATAAATCTACTGTAACCCACAAGCGTCATAGGGGGAAATCTTAAACTGAATTTAGTTGTTCTTTTGTTAACAATAATACTGGTGTTTTAATTTTGAAAGTATTCAAAACCAAACTGGCTCAAACTGAAGCCTCAAACTGCAGTCACTTGTAGCAACCTCCTGACCACTCAGCGGAAGAAAGGTCCCATTCTGATTGTGGGGGCTTGGGCCGGGAGATGGCTTCCCCAGTTGGAATAAGCTAGCTGGTTCTTTGCTACCCCTGTGGTAGCACTTCTCATGATGTATAATTGTCTATTTGTGTGTCTGTCTACCTGTTAAACTGCCAGCTCTCTGAGGACAGAAATTTCGCCTGCCTTGTTCACCACTGTTACTGGCAGACAGTACATGCATTCTCAGTGGGGGTGATATCACCATCAAAAAAAAAAGAACAACTCAGTGAATGGTTTGTTGTCGTTTAGGCACTAAGTCGAGTCCAGCTCTTTTGCAATCCCGTGGACTGTAGCCCGTCAGGCTCCTCTGTCCATGGGCTTCCCAGGCAAGAATATTGGAGAGGGTTGCCATTTTCTTCTCCTGGGGATCTTCTTGACCCAGGGATCCAACTCACGTCTCCTGCATTGGCGAGTGGATTCTTCACTATCATAGTAATGGAGTACAATTCAGGGGATCGATAATGAGAAAAGGTTGACAAACAATCTAGCACAATATAGACGACAATAAATACGGGTTAACTAAGCTCATAAATAAACGAATGGCCCTCGCACTTGCTATCTGTAATTTTCCCTTTTAGCATCTCCTGGCAATGTTTCATGTGGTTAATGTTCATTAATTCACTAGGGCTGGCTCCTACTCCTATTTACAGCCATGAATTTGCTGTATATTCTTTCAATAGCATTACGCAAAGGTACATGACATTTTCAATGTGTTATTCTAGGTAGAGTTGTTTCATGACATCTTTTTATGAATATCTCCTAATCAGATCTCTTCATTCTCAAGAAAGTAAAGGCTTTCAACTATGTGGGCTTACGGTTATAATAAAGTTTAATATAGCCTGTATCACCCTCTGAAAACAACCATGTCACAAAGTGGTATATCAATAATGTTATAGTTTAAATAATATTTGGAGAATAAAATTAATGATTTGGTAAAACATTGTATATATAATTATATATTTCTTAAAGTTTAACTTGAACAGAGAGTCCACTGCAAACCAAGAAACTATTAGATATATCTTCTTTCAAAATCAAAGGAAGAGTGGCCAATATAATGGAAATGTGATGTTGCTTTGTATGAATGATCTTATTTAATTTGAAATATCACAATCATTTGGGGAAAATATCATTAGCCTCTATTTTATAAGTTGATAAATTTTGTTTCTAAAATATTATGTGATTTTCCTAAAGTAACATTGTAACTAATAAAGATTAAAATTTAAGCAACTATGAAATTTCTTCTATGCTTTTCTATTTCAGAAACGAATCTTCCAGTTCCTTGCATTGATTTTTTCCTAAACTGAGACCCAAGAAAAGTGCAGGTATTATAATATCTGCTGCTGCTGCTGCTGCTGCTAAGTCGTGTCAGTCATGTCCGACTCTGTGAGAGCCCATAGATGGAAGTCCACCAGGCTCCTCTGTCCCTGGGATTCTCCAACCCACTGGAGTGGGTTGCCATTTCCTTCTCCAATGCATGAAAGTGAAAAGTGAAAGTGAAGTCGCTCAGTCGTGTCCAACTCTTAGCGACCCCATGGACTGTAGCCCACCAGGCCTCTCCGTCCATGGGATTTCCCAGGCAAGAGTACTGGAGTGCGGTGCCATTGCCTTCTCTGATTATAATATCTAAAGAATTAAATTTCAAGTTCATAATCAAGATTGCCCAGACTCACATATGTCCTTCCCACATTTGGATAGCAAGATTCATTGTCTGAACAGAGGAGTAATGTAGCAGAATTCAAAGGCCAATTCTTCATTGTTAAAAATGATGGATGCTATTTTTCAAGCATTTTACTTTTTGAGCATTTTTAGGTTTACAACAAAATTGAGAAGGGGGCATAGAGATTTTTCATATACTCCTTGGTCCCACACACGCATATTCTCCCTCATCCTCAACATCACTTACCAGAGTGGTACTTTTTCTTTTAAACAAGGATGAACCTACAGTTACATATCATAATGACTCAAAAGTCCATAGTTTACCTTTTCTTGGTGTTGTACATTCTATGTGTTTGGAAAAATCAGTCAACAAATCCATCATTACGATTATCACACAGAGTATTTTTACTGTACTTGCAATTCTCTGTGCTCTGCCTTTTCATCTCTCCCTGCCAGCTCTGGCAACCACTGATCTTTTTATTGTCTCCGTAGTTTTGTCTTTCCTAGATTGTCATATAGCAGCCTTTTCAAATGGATTCTTTCACTTAACAGTACACCCTCTGTGTCTTTTCATGGCTTGATAGTTCATTTATTTTTAACATTGAATAACATTCTATATCTCGATATATCAAAGTTTATTTATCCATTCATCTACTAAGAGACACCTTGGTTGCTTCCAAGTTTTGGCAATTATAAAAAAAGAGTTGATATAAACATCCTTGTGTAGGTTTTTGAATAGATTTAAGTTTTCAGCTTTGGGTAAATAGCAAAGAGCATGACTGATGAATCATGTGGCAAGAGTATGCTTAGTTTTATATATATGGTATGCTTAGTTTATATATATATATATATATATATATATACACACACACACACACACACACACACACTATACAGTCCACAGAATTCTCCAGGCCAGAATAATGGAGTGAGTAGCCTTTCCCTTCTCCAGGGAATCTTCCCAACCCAGGGATCGAACGCAGGTCTCCCACATTGCAGGTGGATTTTTTACCAGCTGAGCCACAAGGGAAGCCCAAAAATACTGGGATGGGTAGCCTATCCCTTCTCCAGTGGATCTTTCCAACACAGGAATCAAACCCAGGTCTCCTGCATTGCAGGCAGATTCTTTACCAACTGGGCTATGAAAAAAGCCCTAAGTTTTATAAGAAACCAGCAAATTGTCTTCCAAAGTCATTGTACCATTTTACACTTTCATTATCAATAAACAAAAATTACTCTTGCTGCACACGCTCACTGGCATTCAGTATTGTCAGTGTTCTGGATTTTGGCCATTCTGATAGATATGCAGTGGTATCCTGTTGTTTTAATTTGCATTTTTCAGATTATATACGGTGTAGGGCTTTTATTCATATGCTCATTTCTGTGCATCTTCTTTAGTGAGGTGTCCATTATGATCTTTAGCCCATTTTTTAATGAGGTTATTTCTTATTGTTAAGAGTTCTTTGTATATTTTGGGTAACAGTCCTTTATCAGATGTATCTTTTGAAAATATTTTGAAAACTATTTGAAAATGTGGCTTGTTTTCTAATTTTGTTGAGCAGAAGTTTTTTAATTTTAATGAAGTCCAGCTTATTACATATTTCTTTTATGGGTAATGTCTTTGGTGTTGTCTCTAAAAAAAGCATCACCATGCTCTGTCTTCTAGGCTTGCTCCTATGTTGCTTTAACAAACTTTTACAGTTTTGAGCCTTATAGCTAACTAAGTCTATGATCCATTTTGAGTTGATTTTGATGACGGGTGCATGGTCTGTGTCTAGATTCATTTTTTGACTAGTGGATGTGCAGTTGTTCCAGATGTGTTTGTTGAAGAGATTATCTCTGCTCCTTTGTTGATTATATTAATGGGAGTCTATTTCTAGGCTCCCTATTTCATTGATCTCTTTGTCTATTCTTTCATCAATTCTATGTTTTCTTGATTACTGTAACCTTTTAAGTTATGAAGTTGGGTAGCAGCAGTCCTCCAATTTTGTTCTTCTGCTTTAATATTGTGTTGGCTATTCTAGATCTTTTGCCTCTTCATATAAATCTTAGAATCAGTTGGTTGATAGCCATAAAATAACTTGTTGGTATTTTGCTTTGGATCACATTGGGAAGAACTGACATCTTGACAATATTGAGTATTCCTATCTATAAATATGGGACATATTACCATTCATTTACTTCTCAAATTTTATTCATCAGAGGTTTGCAGTTTTCTTCTTTTACATCTTATGCATATTTTATTATATTTATATCTAGTATTTAACTTTTGGTGGTGCTAATGTAAATGTGTTATGTTCTTAATTTCAAATTCCAGTTGTTCATTGTTAGCATACAGGAAACAAACTGATTTTTGCGTATTAACCCTGTATTTTACAACCTTGGTATAATCTCTTTTAGTTTTAAGAGTTTTCTTTTTGCCAGTTCTTTTGTAGATAATAATATCATTTGCAAATAAAGGCAATTTTTAAAATGGTGAATTTATCACCATTAAGTATATGCTAGATTTAGGATTTGTATAGTCTTCATCAAGTTGAGAAAGCTTTCCTCTCTTTCTATTTTACTGCGAATTTTTATCATGAATGGATATTGCATTTTGTCAAATGCTTTTGTTCTGCATTTACTGATACAATCATGTAATTGATCCTTTCCAGTCTGCTGATGTAATGGATTATAGTAATTGATTTTTGTATGTTGAACCAGTCCTGCATACCTAGGATAAATTCCACTTGGCTACGATATAAAATTCTTTTTATACTTTTTTTGGATTCAGTTTGCTAATATTTTATTTAATCTGTGCTCATAAGAAATATTGGCTTATAGTGTTCTTTTCTTGTAATATCTTTATCTGGTTTTGGTATTAGGTAATGCTGGCCTCATAGAGTGAGTTAGGAATTGTTTCCTCTGCTTCTAGCCTCTAAAACAGATTGTAGAAAATTGGTGTAATTTCTTCCTTAAATGTTTGATAGCGTACTCCTCTAAGCCTGGGGCTTTCTGTTTTGGAACAAAGCCAATCTTTGACTTACAATTTTCAGAATAGTAGTTTAGGGCATAGAAAAGTTTTAAAGAATAGAAGACTTGTATTAGATTTCCCTTCCTCCCTATTAATCATTACCCAACCTAGATTATGTAAAGATTCTAGAACAGCACTACATGTTTAAAAATGGTAGCCACTAGTCACTTGTGGTTATTTAAATTTAAATGAAATAAAATTGATAACATTTAAATTCAGTTATTTAGTCACACTACTGAAGCGACTTAGCAGCAGCAGCAGCAGCAGCCACATTTCAAATGCTCAAAAGCCAAACGTGCCTAGTGGCTACCATATTGGAGAGCACAGATATTAATACTTTCCAACATCACAGAAAATTCTACTAAACAGCACTTCTCTAGTGACTGAGATGAGGCTGAAAAGGAGAGAAGATTGAATATTTAGCTATAGAATGAGGCCTTAATATGAGTCTCTGAGAAAATGCTTGAAGCTACTTCCCATGGGAGTAGACAACTGAACTGAAAACCTAAGGGTGCTATACTTTAGTCACAGATTTCTTTAGTCTCAAAGAAATCAGCCAAATTCCAGAACTTTTCATACCTCAACATAACACAGATGCTACTATGCAATAGCATAGTAATGACTAGGGACATTATCTTGGCAGATAGACCTGGGACAATCTCATGAGTTTCTCACGTGTATTGGTACAGCCAATACAAACGTTACAGCAGTATTCAAACGTTATTTGTTTCTAGCCCTTAAAGTAGAACAGGTATAGTTAAGAATTTCCTGTGATTCCAAGAAAACATAAAATTAATTTTGAGAGGGTGGACCTTGAGAGGTTTTGTGATTGGGGATAAAAGATACATCTGTAGAGATTAATGAGTAATGACTGCTCAGGATCAAATAATTCAGCAAATGCCTGCAAAGGTAGATGATAAAGACAAAAATCCAAATGCCACCTTCAAGCCTAGGGGTAGGACATCTGTAATTTTCATTAGAATAGTGAAGGATGAACATTTTGATATTTCATGTGCAGGTGGTATTTTAATTAAGAATCTTTACCTCAGAAGTGGTCAGCAAGCATTGTATCAGAAAAATCACTATCCAGGGGAGGTTATTATGAACACTTCAGCTATCATTATCTCTGAGCACACAAGACATTTAGCTAATTAGCAGAATGTCAAAAATGGGTTTTCATTAGTGAAATTAGTGATTTATTGATAGCATGAAGATTCTTTGAAATATACTTTCTTCACTGACAGTTACTCTATTACAAATGTAGATTGAATAAAATATTTTAGATACACTCTTAGCCTTGACTGCTTGGATTTATTTTGGTAATAGCCTGAAATAAATGCTATACAAGACACCTGAACAAATTTGGTCCCAGTTTTGTAGATTAGGTTAATCAGAGTTGCTTATGAAGTGGCAAACTCATGGAAAAATTCACCAGAAATCAAGACACTGTAGAAATTGACGTAGAAAGTAATGTCTGACAGGGGCAGACGTCACTTAGAGTTAATTTTCCATGGTCTTTCAGGTTTCTGCATGTTTTTGAAGAAAGGCACTGACTGTTCTCATTTTGGACTATCTTTTCATGGCTTACTGTATTGTGAAGGGCCTAGGAAAGAGATGGGTTTCTCTCCTGGGCAGTTGACAAGTTTTGCATTTTTTTTGGTTTTTTTATTTGCTTTAGTAGAAATTGGCAAACGATTGCTGCTGCTGCTGCTAAGTTGCTTCAGTGATGTCCAACTCTGTGCAACCCCATAGACGGCAGCCCACCAGGCTCCCACCATCCCTGGGATTCTCCAGGCAAGAACACTGGAGTGGGTTGCCATTTCCTTCTCCAATGCATGAAAGTGAAAAGTGAAAGTGAAGTCGCTCAGTCGTGTCTGACTCTTAGCGACCCTATGGACTGCAGCCCACCAGGCTCCTCCTGTCCATGGGATTTTCCAGGCAAGAGTACTGGAGTAGGGTGCCACTGCCTTCTCCAAGTGGGCCTAATTCAGCCTACAGCCGATTTCTGAATGTCCTGTGACTTAAACTGGCTTCTAAATTGTTAGTGTTATAAGACAAAGTTAAGAAGCATATGCAAATGATACTGTATTTGGCCAAGAAAACCTAAAATACTTACTGTTTGGCCCTTTATTTACTATAATATCACTTTATAGGAAAAAAGATAAAGATACTATCTCTCTCCAGAGCATAAAGCAGTCTGAGTTATCAAAACTCAGTATAAAAGATTAAAAGATTCTGAGTTATAAACGATTCTAAGTTATCGAAACTCAGGTTTACTCTCCTGCCTAACTGTGCTTAATCCCTCAGTCATGTCCAGTTCTTTGTGACCCCCATGGACTGTAGCCAGACAGGCTCCTCTGTCCATGAGGATTCTCCAGGCAAGAATACTGGAGTGGGTTGCCATGCCCTCCTCCACGGGGTCTTTCCAACCCAGGGGTCGAACCCAGGTCTCCTGCATTGCAGGTGGATTCTTTACCATCTGATCCACCAGGAAAGCCCAAGAATACTGGCCGGAGCGGGTAGCCTATCCCTTCTGAATGTATTATCTGACCCTATTCACATTGCCTGTGAGAACCAGTGTAAATACTGATACTCAGGCTGTTTCTATTGTGGGTAGTAACTGCTTTTTGTCTCTGATCTGAGTCTCATTATCTTCTGCCAGTACTCACACAACTGTGGTAGATTAACATGTGAGCTTGCAAGTAGGGTAAATCTCAAATCCTTTATAGTTCTTGACACCTGTTGAGAACAGAAAAGATCATGGAATCCAGCCTCTGGAAAATTATCATATCTGCTTTAGGGTACATTTCATGTAAGGTGGTGGCTGGAACACTTTAAAGAGCAGAGATTAGAAAACTGGGACCCCATAGAGACTGCAAAATAGGTCTGTTTGTACTGGCTAACTAATGAGGATTTGTTTAATGGAGCACTCTCTGTCTCTCTTCTACTCTCTCTCTCTCTCTGTGGATGTATGTATAGCATGTGTGTATATACACATATATATATGGTGGAATGTGGACTAAGACTTTCTTTTTACCTTGAATTACATCTTTTGGAAGGCTGTCTCTATCTACAAAGAATAAATTTGCTCAGATCAACTTGCAATATACTGGAACCTTGTAAGCCTCCTATAATGGAGGTACAACTTTGGGGAAAATGTTCATCACTTGGCAGGATGAGAGCTCAAAACAAAGATTAAGTTCAATTTTAAAAAAGCCACAGAGTTTATAGCTTAAGATATGTACATGCCATAGCAATTATTAGTAGCTAATGAAATAAAAAGACATGCAGTTTTCAAGATAAAAATTAAAGTATGTACTATTTCTACTTCCGTGAGATGGTGATGAACAGGGAGGCCTGGCGTGCTGCGATTCATGGGGTCGCAAAGAGTCGGACATGACTGAGCGACTGAACTGAACTGAACTATTTCTACTTGATATCTATATTATTCTAATCACCTAGGCATTTGGAGCAGTATAACTAACCAAAAGCTATTCCACAGAAAGTTGTGAATGATCATACTTTAGGAACTTCATAATGAGATTTTATAGCTTTTCACAAAAATTGAGATGGTTAAGACAATTTAAGGAGCCTCTAAAATTTATATTTTATCAGAATATGTGTAGAATGCAAATCACTAATCAATTATGAAATTTAAATCAGAACAGAATTATGACATCATATATGGGTTCAGCCTTTTACTAAAGAATGGAATTATATGAAAATGTTATTAAAAGATAAAATGATTACATATGGGTTAACAAGCTACTGACCTTTTAGAAAAAATTTGCTATCTCTTTTTTGCTTTCAAATGTTCAATTAATTGTGTTTAATAATATCACACTAGAGTTTCTTGACTGGCTAGTACTATTCATACTGCCCATACCCTAATTTTTATTCAAGGTAGTTATGGAATGGCATAGTCCTGGCATTGGTTAGCAGCTGCAGAAGTGTTGCATATAATATGAATATTAACTTTATTCTCTATTCACTTGCTTAGTTGTAAGCACAGTTTATTCTTTCTGAGTGGGTAGAACTATAAGAGCAGTTTTCTAGAGCCAGGGTCACAGATCTGTGTGAGGTCCTGTCAGCACCAGGCATGGACTCCAGTGCGCCATTTATGACACTTGATGATGACTCATAATTTTCCCCTTCCCTTTCTCTCATTCCCCTTATTCTTGCCCATTTGGTTTTGCCTCTCTCCTTTCCATCATGCAATTAGAGTACTCCTGTATACTTATTGTTTACCCTACTGGTGACATTCAGGATGTTTTTTATACCATCTACAAACTATTAGAAAACAGCTCCTAGCATCGTACACATTTCTGAGTGATTGATCAAAATATCATTTTTCACTGAAAATGTTTAAAAGTTATATAGACACAACTAATGCTCAGAATGGACTCTAACACTATTCAGAGAGTAGCAAACAAAGCTCACTCATTAGAGGAGACTACCAAAAAAGGGAGGTCCTCTCTGTTGGAAATCTACAATATACCCAACACAGGTACAGTTTCTGCCTACAGGGCCCAAGAGTTAAATTTCTTCTACAGCTTCTCACTGTCTAATCTGGAGAAAATATTTTTCAAAGTTTCACTACTCTTACTGATCTGTAATTATTAATAGCATCTTCTCTGCATGTGTTTCCCATCAATATTCCAGCAGAGCAGGGTTCCTGCTGGTCACTCCAGTAACGGAGACACACGTTAGGTGTTTCTCTAAACATGTTGAATTTTGTCTCTGGATGCCTATTCCAGAGGAATTTGTATTGTTGAAAGAGGATTTTTTTTTTTTTTTAGGTATAGAATGTTGTTAACTCTTCCCAAGCATACCAGAACCTGCACTCTAGGGAGATGTGGTCTGGAAGATTGAGAAGGCATGATATGACTTCCTCAACTTTTCTTTACTTTTTTATTCCAGATGGAAATACTTAAATGAAGTCATAGCCTGATGTCCAGGGAACAGAGGCCAAAAGAAAAATAAACAACACTGTTCTCATATGTGTGCCTTGAAATATTGTATATACATTCTATGTAAGTATGTATATGTATCTACATATATACACTGTTTTTCTCTAAGCAAATATTCATTACTCTTATTTTAAGATCTTACATTTGTATAACTCCTATACACTTTTTTCAAAATGAATATATACACAGACATACATATTCTTCCGATTTACTGTAATTAAAGTAATTAAAATATTCATTGTTATCTCTATTTTGTAAGTGTAAAAGAAGAAAATAATTTGCCTAGGACCACTTAATTAGTAACAGAGTCAGAATTAAAATCTAGAATTTCAGTTTCTTAGTGCTCTGAGTCCTACACTTTAGAAGAGCTTGCTTCTGAAAGAGGTTATAGTATTTCTCTTAATCTCATAGCATGCTAATTGCCAAAGATGCAGCATATAAAACAAGATGTTTTCCTCATAGATCACTTCTACTTGTTATTTGGAGGTAAAGACGTATTATCAACAGTGTTCAGGCCAGTCTGGTGCATAGCTCTGTAGGGAAATTTCATTTTCAAATAGGGCTTCTGAAAGGAGAATGACAGCAGAATAACTGAATCAATTCACCAAATCTTGCTCTGACAGAGAGGCAAATCAGAAAATGGAATTTCTTGCTTTATCTTAAGAAATATGGAATATGTGAACATTAATGGGGAACAACAGGAGATATTGTGTCAATAAATTATTTATGTGCCAGCTAAGTCCTTAAACAGACTGGTTCCAAGTAGGAAAAGGAGTACATCAAGGCTGGATATTGTCACCCTGCTTATTTAACTTCTATGCAGAGTACATCATGAGAAACGCTGGACTGGAAGAAACACAAGCTGGAATGAAGATTGCCGGGAGAAATATCAATAACCTCAGATATGCAGATGACACCACCCTTATGGCAGAAAGTGTAGAGGAGCTAAAAAGCCTCTTGATGAAAGTGAAAGAGGAGAGTGACAAAGTTGGCTTAAAGCTCAACATTCAGAAAACGAAGATCATGGCATCTGGTCCCATCACTTCATGGGAAATAGATGGGGAAACAGTGGAAACAGTGTCAGACTTCATTTTTGGGGGCTCCAAAATCACTGCAGATGGTGACTGCAGCCATGAAATTAGAAGACACTTACTCCTTGGAAGGAAAGTTATGACCAACCTAGACAGCATATTCAAAAGCAGAGACATTACTTTGCCAACAAAGGTCCGTCTAGTCAAGGCTATGGCTTTTCCTGTGGTCATGTTTGGATGTGAGAGTGGGACTGTGAAGAAAGCTAAGTGCCGAAGAATTGATGCTTTTGAACTGTGGTGTTGGAGAAGACTCTTGAGAGTCCCATGGACTGCAAGGAGATCCAACCAGTCCATTCTAAAGGAGATCAGTCCTGGTTGTTCTTTGGAAAGAACGATGCTAAGCTGAAACTCCAGTACTTTGGCCACCTCATGAGAAGAGTTGACTCATTGGAAAAGACTCTGATGTTGGGAGGGATTGGGGGCAGGAAGAAAAGTGGACGACCAAAGATGAGATGGATGGATGGCATCACGGACTCGATGGACATGAGTTTGAGTGAACTCCGGGAGTTGGTGATGGACAAGGAGACCTGGCGTGCTGCGATTCATGGGGTCACAAAGAGTCAGACACGACTGAGCAACTGAACTGAACTAAAGTGAAGTCCTTAAATCTTCCTGTCTCCCCTCAGGTAAGTACTCCATGAGATATTGGTTCTTAAGTCATAACACTGTTAACTACTGCTGTTATCAAGGTGCATTATTTCCCACTACATTGTTTAGAAGTGAAAAGCCGTGGTACGAGCAGCTATTAGCTCAACTATTCCAAGCCTGGCAGCTTGATATGATTCAAGATCTTGGCAGAAAAGACCCGGATATGAAGTCTGGCCTGTAACAAGGACAAATGGACTTAAAAAAATACAAAGTTATCCCCCCTACCATGTAATTTCATTTACCCTTATCAGAGGTATTCATCATATTTCATTTTTTCTCCTTCTACTTTATTGTGAAAGTGTGCTCTTACTCCTCAATCTATAGTGAAAAGACTAGTTCATCCTGTCTGTCTCTGGCCTGAATTATCGCATCTTTTCATTGAATTCTGTGTTTCCTTTTGACCAAACAAAATTATCGCAAAAATGATAACCTTTGGTTAAAATCTATATTTTCATCATTTTTTTCTTTGAATAGGAATAGAATCATTTTGGGAGAAGAGCTAGAGGAAAATTAACAAATACCTGAATTGAAAGATGTACAACTGAATACATTATGCATGTGAAGAATCTTCTCTGCCACCTCCCAGAGACCCTGCCATCAAAATATTCACCTATATGGAATTATACATCATAGAAATATATATATAATATACACATATATATTATATACACATGTAAACCAATAGGAAAAAATAAAAGAAAATTCCATCAAATAGTTTCTTTAAATTTTGTTTAAAATACATAATTTACTTCAGGATAGTCTCCAGGTTTACCATCTATCATCCCAGAAACTGGCTCTGTTTGCAGTCATTTTGTATAAGGGCTTCTTTAACGCATATCAATAACATATATGTTAATGATAAATACTAGCCTCTCTGAACCAAAGTGTCCTGAGTTCAATGGGGAAAGGTTTACTCTTTTAGTAAGAGAGAGAGAGGCTGAGTATTCTAACCAGGACTTGCAAGAGAAGGTAAAATGCAGTCATGGAGAGGAGAGCCAATGTTTTTTCAGATTAGCTACTTGGAGCCCTTTTCTACTTCGAAAACTAGATGTCAGATGATAAACACTTAAAGTGCCTCCTCACACACACAAAAACTTACTTGTTCTATGGAAAACACATTTTACTCTAATTTTCCATGAAATGACAATGTCTGCCAAATGTACAGCTTGTTAAATCCAGTTTAATGAGCTGAATTCTGTTTATAGGGGCGGCAGCTGGGAGGAGCCACCTCATGCCCGAGGCCAGGGGCAGTGACCCTGAGGAGCCATCCTGAGCCCAAGGCCAGGGCAGGGGCCGGAGGAGCAACCCGAGGAGCAGTGGCTGCACAGGCACAGGAGGGCCTAGAGGAGCTATCCCACATTGAAGGTCAGGAACGGTGGCGGTAAGGAGATACCGCTCGTCCAAGGTAAGGAGCAGCAGCTGTGCTTTGCTGGAGAAGCCGTGAAGAGATACCCCATGCCCAAGGAAAGAGAAACCCAAGTAAGAAGGTAGGTGTCGCAAGAGGGCATCAGAGGGCAGACACACTGAAACCATACTCACAGAAAACTAGTCAATCTAATCACACTAGGACCACAGCCTTGTCTAACTCAGTGAAACCAAGCCATGCCTGTGGGGCAACCCAAGACAAGCGGATCATGGTGGAGAGGTCTGACAGAAAGTGGTACACTGGAGAAGGGAATGGCAAACCACTTCAGTATTCTTGCCTTGAGAACCCCATGAACAGTATGAAAAGGCAAAATGATAGGATACCAAAAGAGGAACTCCCCAGGTCAGTATGTGCCCAATATGCTACTGGAGGTCAGTGGAGAAATGAATCCAGAAAGAATGAAGGGATGGAGCCAAAGCAAAAACAATATCCAGCTGTGGATGTAACTGGTGATAGAAGCAAGGTCCAATGCTGTAAAGAGCAATATTGCATAGGAACCTGGAATGTCAGGTCCATGAACCAAGGCAAATTGGAAGTGGTCAAACAAGAGATGGCAAGGGTGAACGTTGACATTCTAGGAATCAGCAAACTAAAATGGACTGGAATGGGTGAATTTAACTCAGATGACCATTATATCTACTACTGCGGGCAGGAATCCCTCAGAAGAAATGGAGTAGCCATCATGGTCAACAAAAGAGTCCGAAATGCAGTACTTGGATGCAATCTCAAAAACGACAGAATGATCTCTGTTCGTCTCCAAGGCAAACCATTCAATATCACAGTTATCCAAG
>SJYT01029889.1:40498-54278 GCA_006410635.1 Cephalophus harveyi | reverse complement strand
TCATGTATGGATGTGAGAGTTGGACTGTGAAGAAGGCTGAGCGCCGAAGAATTGATGCTTTTGAACTGTAATGTTGGAGAAGACTCTTGAGAGTCCCTTGGACTGCAAGGAGATCCAGCCAGTCCATTCTGAAGGAGATCAGCCCTGGGATTTCTTTGGAAGGAATGATGCTAAAGCTGAAACTCCAATACTTTGGCCACCTCATGAGAAGAGTTGACTCATTGGAAAAGACTCTGATGCTGGGAGGGATTGGGGGCAGGAGGAGAAGTGGACGACCGAGGATGAGAGGGCTGGATGGCATCACGGACTTGATGGACGTGAGTCTGAGTGAACTCCAGGAGATGGTGATGAACAGGGAGGCCTGGTGTGCTATGATTCATGGGGTCGCAAAGAGTCAGACATGACTGAATGACTGAACTGAACTATACTGAGTATTTAAACATCACAAAACATTAAGTGTTAAGCAACATTTATAAATTATTGTGATATGTTGAGTATTGGCCTTCCAAAAACAAGTCCTCACCCTTGGATCTTTAAATGTTACCTTAAAAAAAAAAAAATCTTTGCAAATATAACTAAGAATCTTGAGATGAATTCATAAGTGCCCTAAATGCCATCACAAAGACATACACAGAGAAGTCAGTGTGAAAATGGAGGCACATATTACAGTGTTGGAGCCACAAGCCAAGGACTGTCAGTTCAGTTCAGTTCAGTCGCTCAGTCATATCCAACTCTGTGCAACCCCGTGGACTGCAGCACGCCAGGCCTCCCTGTCAGCAGCCACTAAAACCAGGAGGAGAAGCATGGAATTCTCCCTCAGAATCTCCAGAAGGAGTCAATCCTGCAAACCCCTTGATTTCAAACTTTTGGTCCCCAGAACTGAGAGAGAAGAAATTTCTGTTGTTTTAAGTCAATTTTGTGGCGATTTGTCATGGCAGCCCTAAGAAATGAATACAGCAATTACAACACATATTGTAAATTCTTAAGCTAGTGATTCTTCATATCAGTATATGAACTTTTGTCATTAGAAAAGTGTTAGTTGCTTAGTTGTGTCTGACTCTTTGAGACCCTATGGACTGTATAGCCCACCAGCTTCCTCTGACCATGTAATTCTCCAGACAAGAATACTAGGGTGGGTTTCCATTTCCTTCTCCAGGGGAATCTTCCTGACCCAGGGATCGAACCCAGGTCTCCCACATTGCAGGCAGATTCTTTACCATCTGAGCCACCAGGAAAGACTTTGTCATTAGAATATCATGTCTACAGTATTTACTACCCTGTATTATAAGAAAAAAAAAGGAAGGGGAAGTTAAATACTGGGAGCAGGAAATTATAAAGTTTCAGAGAACAAAATATGAAGATCTGGATGAAAAAAAGTAAAAATTAATGAAGATTTTTTAAAGCATAGTTCTTAATGAAAGTAGAAATTAGTTGTTTTGTCATTTCCTCCAGTCTTCCCTGAGACTGCCTTTCAAATTTATTTAACTGATCCACCATGAAAGAAGGTTCAATTTAGTATTTTTTACTGTACAGATGAATGGCATGCTTTTATTCCAAAACCCAAATTTTGTGTAGCTTCTAAATGGAAAGATAAATTAGATTTGGATTTCAAGAGTCAATATCTTTAGAAATTTGTTCTTTTCCTGACCTAGAAGAATAAAAAAAAAAGAAAGAAAGAAAGAAGAGAGGGAACAAGAGAAGAAGAACTAGAGTGTATTAATATTCAGTCTGCCAAAAAAAAAAAAAAAATCATTTTCTAATCAGATTTCTCCTCTGGGCTAGCCCTAGGCAAAACTTGGAACTGGATATGTTTTAGTAGTACCTCTCCTTACTTTTGCTCCCACTCACCTACTAAAATGAAATCATGCATTTGAAAAACATGTTCACATCAATGCTATAACAGAGACTTTTAGTTCATCCCCTCCCTGTATCCATTCTCTCTAATATCATAGAATTTTAAATTTTTAATTGGGCACATGGTTGCTCAGAATAAAGCCCACATTTTCCAACCTCTTTGATAGCTAAGTGTAGCCACATGAGGAAGATGAAGTGTTCTTAAAGGGAAGAAAATATATCCCCATTTTTAGTTGCTCTCATAAGCAGAGATGCTATAATTCAGTTCCAAGCAGCCCTCTTTGGCCAGTAATGGAAGCTATGTGTGGTGGACAACAAAATATAAGCCCTGCAGACATTCTATATAGGGACTAATAAGTTTTGGTCCCTAAGAATCATGTCTTACCATGCCATTCAAGCCAACCTCTTAACAGTGCCTCATACAAAACAAGTGCTCATTAAATATTTTCTATTCTTATTAGTTTATAGAAGCTATTATTTGTTAATTCATTGTAATGTACTTGACACTTACATAGACAGTCCTCACTATCTAGAAAGTTAGATATTATTATCATCCTCATGTTATACAAACAGAAACAAAATTTCTGAAAGATGCCCAGTGTCACACAGCTAGAAAGCAGTATATGAGACAATCCTATCAGGCTATCTGATTACCAATTGAGTGTACTCTCCACTGCATTAGTCTGTCTCATTATAAGATCATTTGCTGTCTCTGATTACTCCAGAGATGTTCTATGGGCTTGTATCTTTTTAAAAATGTAGTAATTGAACCAAATATAAATGGAATAAATGCACTGAAACAGAAAACATATTGCTTTAAAAAACAAAAATAAAAACAATATATGGAACAAAAAAATCTGTAGGGAAAAGAATATTTTGGATGCGATTTCTGGTATTTCCTGCTACTAATCATACAGGAAATGTCTTTTTCATTCTTTCCCTGAATCTCCACATTCAAGATTTCAGCACTTCTATTTCAGAGTGAAGGCACCAGATACAGGCCTCAGGAGGGAAACAAAAATACAGAATCAAAATGGGGAGGGGGGGAGGAAAAGAAAAAGAAACCCTTCTCACTGCATTTAGAAAACAAAATTCATCAATATGAGAAGAATTGAATGACTTCTTCAAATGTCCAACAGTTTCTTTTTTTTCTCAGAAAAGCTATGCTTAACTTTTTCTTACAAAGATAATTTACTTTCAGATACTTCAAACATTCTGACCACAAATAATATTGTGATATTAGAAAACATAACATTGTCTTCCAGACTAATCAGAAGGAAGGAAATATGTTAATATTATAAGCTAATCCAGCTTTTATTCCAGTGCAATCTTTTCCTTTGCAAATTGTCGGCTGCATGAAAAGTAGTTAGAATATTTTTGAAAATCTGGCTGCACAAAGAGACTTGGCCAGCGTCAACTTTACAGTTGTATCTCAGAGCTCTTTATTTGGTCAGAATCTACTCAATAATGTGGAGATAGAAAAACACCACATTTGTGAGTGACATGCAAGTGAAAAGAATGCATGTTATGACATTACATGATGTATAAATTAACTTTTGTTACATAAAAAAAAAAAAATCAGCCAAAACTGTGTGACTTAAAACAGCACATATTTATTAGCTCATAGTTCTAAGGTTCTGTGGTTTAGGCTGGGCTCACTTGCGCAGTTCTGCTGACCTGGGTTGAGCTTCATTTGTCTTGTCAGATGTTCACCCATGTATTCACAATCATATGCAAGTTCCTTTGGACTGGCCAACTATGGGATGGAGTGCCCAGTGCTCCCAGTGATCTTTCACCTTCCAGCAGGCTAGCTTGCTTGTTCGTTCTGTAGTCTCATGATTCCACAGAGCAGTAGCAGAGAATGCAAGACCCTATAGCAATCACTTCTCAGGTTTCTACTTCGTCACATTTACTATTGTCTCATTGGCTAAAACAAGCTGCAGGGCCAAGCCTTGAATCAGGTTAGGAGGGACAAGCAAAGTACAGGGGATAAAGAGAAATATAAATTGATGCTGTTGTGTAAATAAGTTACAATGCCATTGTGGCCATTACTGCAACAATCTACCACAGATGATAAATAAGAATTTTTTTTAATTGGCAAGAATGGCAAACCAAAAATTTAAAGAGAATTTTCTTAGGGATAAAATAGAGAATACAGTAGTTGCATTCAGAACACCCCTACATAGGTAGAGAATGAAGGAGACCTTATTTAACTTTACTTACATTGAAGTTTTAGGAATTTTTGTTGGCAATATCGAGCAAAGTGAACTGACCATCCAAAGAAAGAAAAGAGCTAGTGAAATCTTCAGTAAGTGGCAATACTGAAAGTAGAGAGGGCAAAACAATGGAGCCAATACTCCTCCAGCATTTTGCATATTTCACGTGTTCTGCACACAATACAGTAAAGTGGAACAAGGCATGTTCCAGAGGAGTGTGATCTAAGTGATAGTAAGCTAGAAATACAAATCCTATCCTGCAAAAGAGAAGATTTAACATTTGGAGTGTGAAAAAAAACTAGCTTTCTTCAAAGACTTTAGAGGATTATAACATAGAAGCAGGATTAGATGTGCTCCTCTCCTCTTGGCTTTGGAAGGAAGAAGGATTTTATAAGTAGAGCCTATAGTAGCTGAAGGAGTCCTTGGGCCTACAAGAGAAAACAACCTTCTCAAAGGCCCTTGCTGAATCATCTAACTTCAGGGAAAACAAAATCCAACTTTAAGTCCCGCCCTGATGCTCCTACCTGGGAGCTTGCATCTACCTGGGACTTATCACCCCCTGCCCAGAAACCTCCCACCCTCTACATCTGCCTGGAACTTATCAGCCCCTGCCCAACACCTTCTACCTCCTGTTCAACTACAAATGCCATCTCAACTAAAGATTACCCAAAATGTCCCACCTGACTAAAGTTTCCCTTATCACCTCCACAAACCTCCCTTTAACTATTAAGCCTCCCTGATCCCTCTTGCACTCAGCCTGGTGGTTAGGCCGACTGTCGCCCCTCCTTGCCTGAATAAAGGTAACCTACCTCCATTGAGGTCATCTTTCCTTTTCCTCCTCAGCCTGAACTATACCTTACAGAAGCTACAAGGAGACAGTGACAATGGAAACAGTGACAGATTTATTTTAGGGGGACTCCAAAATCACTGCAGATGGTGACTGCCATCATGAAATTAAAAAGAACCTTACTCCTTGGAAGAAAAGTTATGAACAACATAGATGGCTTATTAAAAAGCAGAGATATTACTTTGCCAACAAAGGTCCGTCCAGTCAAAACTATGGTTTTTCCAGTAATCACATATGGATGTGAGAGTTGGACTATAAAGAAAGCTGAGCGCTGAAGAATTGATGCTTTCGAACTGTGGTGTTGGAGAAGACTCTTGGGAGTCCCTTGGACTGCAAGGGGATCGAATCAGTCCATCCTAAAGAAGTTCGGTCCTAGGTGTTTATTGGAAGGACCGATGTTGAAGCTGAAACTCCCAATACTTCAGCCACCTGATGTGAAGAACTGACTCATTGGAAAAGACCCTGAATCTGGGCAAGACTGAAGATGGGAGGAGAAGGGGACGACAGAGGATGAAATGGTTAGATGGCATCACCAACTCGACGGACATGAGTTTGAGCAGTCTCCAGGAGTTGGTAATGGACAGAGAAGCCTGGCGTGCTGCAGTCCACAGGGTCACAAAGAGTTGGACATGACTGAGTGACTGAACTGAACTGAACTGAACTGAACAAGGAGACAAACTGAGGCTCAGTGGTAGGAAAAGCACTCCCACAATTATTAAAGGTGTTCATAAATGGGATGACCTACCTGCCAGGTGATGAGCTTCCTCTCATTAGAAGAGTGCAGGCAGAGAAAAAATGGTTATGACGGGAAAGCTATGCAAAGCCCTCTGCAGCAGTGGTTCTACAACCGGGCTGTGCATCACAATCACATATAGAGCTTGTGAAGTACACTGATCGTGGCACACCTCTGGTATAAAATCTGGACAACTGTTCTTAAAACTCCCTAGCTGAAGATACTAATAATGTGACTAGGTTTGGGAACAAATGCTCAAGACAGAGTCATCTAACTATGGCCTGCCACCTGTTTTGTATAGCCCTAGAGTTAAAAACAGCCTTTACCTTAATACTCTGTGACAGGTGAAAATTACATTAAATTTACATGTCACTGTTCATAAAGTTTCATCAAAATACAGCCATACTTATTCTCCATGTTTCATGTACAGCTCTGTAATGGTGGAGTTGAATAGTTGTCACAAAGACTGCATGGCCCACAAATCCTAACATATTTATCATCCAGCCCTTTGCAGAGAGAAAAAAAAAAAAAAAAGCCATCCCCTGCTCTAAGGTCTTACTATAAAAGTGTGGTATCATCAGGAAAAGTGTTAGAAATGCAAAATCTCGGGTCACACTCCAGACCCACTGAATGAGAAACTGCATTTTAAATGATGCCCAAATGATTAGCATTCACATTAAAGTCTGAGAAGCACAGCTATAATGTTGATTGATTCTAAACATCTAGAGTCTGCATACATTTAAACTCCCAGTTGTACTGTTTGCCTCAATTATTCAATGGAAACTAGAATATTACTTAGCCTGATGCTCTTCTTGAAGTGACTTATTCAAAACACATTTAAATGACCCAGATATCCACCAGTAAAATAGACATGTACCAGTCTATAGACATGAAGGTCCCTTCAGTCAGACAGGGAAAACTATTATTACAAAAATTAGACAGTCTTCCCAGAATCCAGATCTTGGTTTTTATTAACATTCTCCAATAAAAGGAACTAGAGGTCATTGGAGAAATGAGTGATCCTAGGACTGGAGAAGGCAGAATACAAGACTGCAGCATCTTCTAGTGCCACAAAGTAAGGACGTGATCAAATATAAAACAATGTCCCTCTAAGGGACAGAGGAGACAACTGAGTGAACTCCCAGTGGCTAAAGCCAAAATAATTTAAGTAGGAAAATAAATAATGCAGTATTAGACTATAATTCACAGTATAAATAAATATGTATGAGTCTATACTGAGATAAATGATTGAACAAACAAATGAGAAGGAAGAGACAAGTCTTGCATGCGCGTGTGTGTATGTGTATGTTCATTTGCTCAGACAAGTCTCTTATGCAGAATATCCAATAAAGTGGAGCACAACTCTTCACCCCTTAAGTATGGACCATGCATCCTCACTTCCTTACAAAGAGTACAGTTTGGAAAGATGTGTTCCTTCCAAAAGTGGCCGTATGGAGTAACTTTACAGAAGTAAATTCTAATGAATGTTACCTAAGCTAGATGATAGCATTCACATCAATAGCAGTTATATTGATATCATAAACCCTTGATGTGTGATGAAAATGGCAGTTTACCTCAGTAAGTCCATAACCCCAGTCTGTTCATTAAAAAAAAAAAAATCAGAAAAATTCCAAATGAGAGATAGTTTACACAATACCTAACCAATACTCCTGAAAGCTATCCAGTTCATCAAAAACAAGTCAGAAACTATCATAGTCTGGAGGAACTTAAGGAGACATGACAATTAAATATAGTATTCTGCATGGGATCCCGGAACAGAATATGAGCATTAAGTAAAAACTAAGGAAATATACATAAAGTAAGAAAGTGAAAGTCGCTCAGTCATGTTTGATTTTTGTAACCCCATAGACTGTAGTCCTCCAGGCTCCTGTGCCATGGAATTCCAGGTAAGAATACTACAGTGGGTTGCCACACGGTTCTCCAGGGGATCTTCCTAACCCAGGGATCAAATCCAGGTCTCCTGCACTGCAAGCAGATTCTTTACAGTCTGAGCCACCAGGGAAGCCCATATTAGTTCAGTTACTCGGTCATGTCCAACTCTTTGAGACCCCATGGACTGCAGCATGCCAGGCCTCCCTGTCCATCACCAATTCCCAGAGTTTACTCAAACTCATGTTCATCAAGTTGGTGACGCTATCCAATCAATCTCATCCTCTGCCGTCCCCTTTTCCTCCCACCTTCAATGTTACCCAGCATCAGGGTCTTTTCAAAAGAGTCAGTTCTTCACATCATGTGGCCAAAGGATTGGAGTTTCAGCTTCAGCATCAATCCTTCCAATGAATATTCAGGACTGATCTCCTTTAGGATGGACTGGTTGGATCTTTTAATTTCATGGCAGCAGTCACCATCTGCAGAGATTTTGGAGCCCCCCAAAATAAAGTCTGTCAGTTTCCACTGTTTCCCCATCTATTTGCCATGAAGTGATGGGACCAGATACCATGATCTTAGTTTTCTGAATGTTGAGTTTTAAGCCAACTTTTTCACTCTCGTCTTTCACTTTTATCAAGAGGCTATTTAGTTCTTCGCTTTCTGCCATAAGGGTGGTGTCATCTGCATATCTGAGGTTATTGATATTTCTCCTGGCAATTTTGATTCCAGCTTGTGTTTCATCCAGTCCAGCATTTCTCATGATGTACTCTGCATATAAGTTAAATAAGCAGGGTGACAATATACAGCCTTGATAGACTAGTTAATAATAAGGCTCATTAATTGTAAAATATGTACCATATTAGATGCTAATAATGTTAGATTCTAATGATAAAGGAAGGATACTATTACTGTGTAAGTGCACTGTATAGGTCTCTGTTACAGTGTATGGGCACTCTGTACCACCTTCACAATTTTTCTATAAATCTAAAACTATTCAGGGGAACAGATAAAGATGGCTGAGCAGAAGGACACAGAGCTCACCTCCCCACAGAAATATACTGAAAATATAACCACATATGGAGTAGTTCTTACTAAAAATGAACTGGAGATTGGCAGAAAGATTCTTATACAACTAAGGCTGTAACAAAGATATACATGGAATTGGGCAGGAAGGGAAGAGAAGCTATCAGGTTGAAACTTGTGACCCTGGGAGAGGACACAGAAGAGGAGGGGTATTCCAAGGGTTTAGGGATCCTCCCTGAGGAGTGAGCAATTAGAGCCATGTATTCAGCACCCCAGCCCTGTAGTCCAGCACTGGGAAGATCAGTTCACGTAGCTGATTAGAAAACCTCATGTACCAGGAGGGTTGTAAGAAACCCAGACTCCACTCCTGAAGAGTGCAGACATGCTTGCCTACTCTAGAAGGAAGGCAGAGAAAGCAGACTGGAACTGCATGAGAGTCTGGCCAGTTTCCTGTGCTCAGTCCAGCATTTGTATCAGCCTGAGCCAAGCCCCCAAAGTGGCCTGCTTGCTTTGTGAGGCAGGTGCACACTAGGTCAGGAGCCCTGCGGCAGGAAGAGTGCTCAGTTGTGCGAGATGGGGTTGGACACAGAACAGCATCAGAACAGGGAACAGACAGCCAATACTGGCTGTCATGGAGACAGCATGTTGAGAGTGGCCTGGACTGGGACCAGGACTGCCACAGCTGGAGTCCATACCCTCACCAAGTAAGTACCCACTTGGGGGACAAAGGTGCCACTTAGAAGAAAAGGAGCCAATTCAGACGTGACCTTCAGGGCTTCTAGTCCAGCAGCTTGAGACATGACCTGACCTTCAGCAAGGTGGTGTTGTGTCCTGAGCCAGGAAAAGTCCTGGCTCATAACTGGCTGTGGCTCCAGCCCCTCCATTTCCACTCCACCTCCTACTAAGGAGACAGCTACCAGCATGCCCTGGGAAGAAATGTGATTCATATCAAATCCAGCTCCTCTACCATAGCCAAGGGGCACACACAGACTATATAGCAATGTTTCTACACAAGGACATTCCTTCAACACACTGAGAGGTAACTGTTTCACCTAATTTCATCAAGAAAGTTAAGCAAAATGAGAAGAGAGAGGAATTAGTTGTAATTAAAAGAGCAAGAGAAAACACCTGAAAAAACTAATGGAATAAATAATTCATTAAATAATGAACTCAAAGTGTCATTAATCAAAAAGGCTAACTGAGTTAGGGAAAATAATAGACAAACTCAGTGAGAATTTTACCAAGGAACAAGAAAATATAAAAAGAACTAGTCAAAACTGAAGGATACAGCAAATGGAAAAAACACTAGAATGATGGAATGGAATAGCAGATTAGATGATCCAGAAATGCCTAAGTGATCTGGAACAAAATAATGGAAATCACCCAATCAGAACAGCAAAAAGAAAAGCAAAATAATAATAATGAAAAAATGATGACAATTTATACTTGACACTATCAAGTAGATAAACATTTGCATTACAGGGGTCCTAGAAGAAGAGAAAATAATTGAAAATGTATTAGGTAAAATCATGGATGTAAACTTCCCAAATCTGAAGAAGGAAAGCGAAAAAGGAAACACAGAGGGTCCTAAACAAGGTAAAAATGAAAGATAAGGAGAAAATTCCAAGGGCAGCAAGAGAACAACAAAGTCATATATAAGGGAACCACCTAAGATTCCCTAAAATTCCCTGGAGAAGGGAACAGCAACCCACTCCAGTATTCTTGCCAGGAAAATCCCATAGACAGAGGAGCCTGGTAGGCCACAGTCTGTGTGTGGGGTTGTAAAAAGTCAAACATGACTGAAGCAACTGAGCATGCACGGATGCATAAGACTATCAGCTGACTTCTCTGCAGAAACTTTGTAGGACAGAAGGGAGTAGGATGACATATTCAAAGTGCTGAAAAGGAAAACCCTGCAACTTATACCCAGCAAGAATAGCATTTAGAATTGAAGGAGAGGTAAGAACTTTTCAGACAAGCAAAAACTAAGAATTCATCGATACTAAACCAACTCTAAAAGAAATGTTAGAAGGTCTTCTCTAAGTAGAAAAGAAAAGGCTACAAAAATAAGAATCTATAAGAAAGGAAAAATTCCACTAGTAAAGGCAAATATAAAGATGGTAGATCAATAAGTTATTACAGTGATTAAAAGCGGAAAAAAAGTAAAATTAAGTATAATCACAATAAAGAGTAAAGGGATAAACATGAATATATAAAATATACCAAAAACACAAAATGTGGGAGTGGGGAACAAAAAATGCAGCTCTTTCAACATGTATTTGAACTTAAATGACTAACAGTTTAAAACAAGTGGATATAGTTACAGAGCAACACATATGAACCCTGTGGTAACCACAAATCAAAACCTACAGCAAATAAAATACACAAAAATGAGAGAGAAAAGAACACAAGAATAATGTTTAAAAAAAAGCATCAAATAACACACACACACACAAACCCAAAAGGAATATAAAACTGTTCTAAAATTTAAATTTTAACTGGGACTTCTCTGACAGTCCAGTGGTTAAGACTCTATACTTCTAATGCTGAGGACACAGTTCAATCCCTGGTCAGGAACCAAAAATCCCATATGTAGGACAGTAGTCAAAATAAATAAATTAATAAATAATAATAAATTATAATTAAAATAATTGGGCCATTTTGAGTGTTGACCTCTAATTTAATATATTCATTTTCAGGTCCTTAAGAAGTTTCCTAACATGTTTTGTGTAGAATGTCTTTTGGAATTAGGTTGATTATAAATCATAATTTACAAATTAAATAATTAAGTCATGCCCAAAATCATATCTTGGTGAATCATCTGGTTAGTTTTTCAAAGAAGAAGCTTTTTTAATTTGCCTGAATGACTAAAGACCTGCACTATCCATGGCTCTTGTAATCTGGCAGGTCTAAGCAAAGTGAGTCTTTTTTGGGTTTCGGTTTCAGAAGCAAAAATGGAGATTGATGTGGTCTGAATATAAGTTGAAGTCATGAAGTGATTCTGACACATGGAGAGGCAGAATTTTGACCTTCAAGCTTTTTGGAAATGTGAATGACTGCTGAGAGCTGCAGGGGAGACTCAGCAGGACTGAAGAATGTTAATGAAGTCTGCCTTCCTGTAAGCAATTGTTGCTGTAGAAAGAAACCACTGCTATTAATGGTGAAATACTGCAGAAAATTCTATAATGTAAGCAGTTCTTCCTCTTACAAATGTCCCTCTCACAATCCTCAGAAATAGCCACTCGGGCCAGGGAAGGCATTGTGAAAAAAATTTTTTTCAAGCTTTTGAGGCATTTGTGGTCTCAGGAGAAACCAAAGTTGCTGTGAAATGTAGGAAGACGTGGCCTTTGTGGCATATTCTCAACTTGCAATGCCCTGAATAGATGGTGACACATACCTGGACAAATGTATCATATACATACCACCAGAATTTTAACTTAATCTGCTGCATGCTCAAAATTCAACCAATTCGTCTTATTAAGAAATAGAGCTGGTACCCTTGTGAACCTCTGCCTTTCACTATTTATGTGAATTAATTTCATCAGAGGATTGCTGCTTGGTTATATCTAATTGAGGGTAGCTGTGCTTAGGGCTCAAGGTAAGAGAAACTCAAGTAAGATGCTAGGTGTTGCAAGAGGGCATCAGAGGGCAGACACACTGAAACCATACTCACAGAAAACTAGTCAATCTAATCACACTAGGACCACAGCCTTGTCTAACTCAATGAAACTAAGACATGCCCGCGGGGCAACTCAAGACGGGTGGGTCATGGTGGAGAGGTCTGACAGAAAGTGGTCCACTGGAGAAGGGAATGGCAAACCACTTCAGTATTCTTGCCTTGAGAACCCCATGAACAGTATAAAAAGGCAAAATGATAGGATACTGAAAGAGGAACTCCCCAGGTCAGTAGGTGCCCAACACGCTACTGGAGATCAGTGGAGAAATAACTCCAGAAAGAATGAGGGGATGGAGCCAAAGCAAAAACAATACCCAGCTGTGGATGTGACTGGTGATAGAAGCAAAGTCTGATGCCATAAAGAGCAATACTGCATAGGAAACTGGAATGTCACGTCCATAAATCAAGGCAAATTGGAAGTGGTCAAACAAGAGATGGCAAGGGTGAACGTCAACATTCTAGGAATCAGTGAACTAAAATGGACTGGAATGGGTGAATTTAACTCAGATGACCATTATATCTACTACTGTGGACAGGAATCCCTCAGAAGAAATGGAGTAGCCATCATAGTCAACAAAAGAATCCGAGATGCAGTATTTGGATGCAATCTCAAAAACGACAGAATGATCTCTGTTTGTTTCCAAGGCAAACCATTCAATATCACAGTAATCCAACTCTATGCCCCAATCAGTAACGCTGAAGAAGCTGAACTTGAACGGTTTTATGAAGACCTACAAGACCTTTTAGAACTAACACCTAAAAAAGATGTCCTTTTCATTATAGGGGACTGGAATGCTAAAGTAGGAAGTCAAGAAACACCTGGAGTAACAGGCAAATTTGGCCTTGGAATGTGGAATGAAGCAGGGCAAAGACTAATAGAGTTTTGCCAAGAAAATGCACTGGTCATAGCAAACACCCTCTTCCAACAACACAAGAGAAGACTCTACACATGGCCATCACTGGATGGTCAACACTGAAATCACATTGATTGTATTCTATGCACCCAAAGATAGAGAAGCTCTATACAGTCGTGTATAGACCAGGAGCTGCCTGTGGCTCAGATCATGAACTCCTTATTACCAAATTCAGACTTAAATTGAAGAAAGTAGGGAAAACCACTAGACCATTCAGGTATGACCTAAATCAAATCCCTTATGATTATACAGTGGAAGTGAGGAATAGATTTAAGGGCCTAGATCTGATAGATAGAGTGCCTGAAGAACTATGGAATGAGGTTCGTGACATTGTACGGGAGACAGGGATCAAGACCATCCCCATGGAAAAGAAATGCAAAAAAGCAAAATGGCTGTCTGGGGAGGCCTTACAAATAGCTGTGAAAAGAAGAGAGGCGAAAAGCAAAGGAGAAAAGGAAAGATATAAGCACCTGAATGCAGAGTTCCAAAGAATAGCAAGAAGAGATAAGAAAGCCTTCTTCAGTGATCAATGCAAAGAAATAGAGGAAAACAACAGAATGGGAAAGACTAGAGATCTCTTCAAGAAAATTAGAGATACCAAGGGAACATTTCATGCAAGGATGGGCT
>SJYT01029889.1:0-36902 GCA_006410635.1 Cephalophus harveyi | reverse complement strand
GCTTTGAAGTCTTTAACAACAAGATAGTTATTCTATTTTTCATTATCAGTTTTATGGTATACCTATTTCATTATTTTACCTTTAACTTATCTGTGTCTTTATATCAAAAGGGGGTTTCTTATAGATAGCATAAAATTGAATCTTGCTTTTTATCCATTTTGATAAACTACACCTTTTAATTTGACTAGGTAGACCATTTACATTTCATGTAATTATCAATATGGCTATCATTTAAGTCCAGCATCTTGCAAAATGTTTATTATTTGCTTCATCTACTGTTTGTCCCCACTTTCTTCTTTTTCTGCCATTTTTTGGTTAATTGAGCAATTTCCAGTGTTCCATTATATCTCATTATTTGCTTATTAGCATACAACTTTGGTTGATCAATTGACTTATGATTGATTTATCTTTAAATTTTCAGTATTGTCTTGTTTAGTCACTAAGTAGTGTCCAACTCTCTTGTGGCCCCATGGACTGCAGCTCACCAGGCTCCTCTGTCATATTTCCCAGGCAAGAACACTAGAGTAGATTGCCATTTCCTTCTTCAGGGGATCTTCCTGACCCAGAAATTGAACTCACATCTACTGTATTAGCAGGAAGATTCTTTACCATTGAGCCACCAGGGAAGACTTTAACAGTCAACTTTCACATTATATTTTATTACTGTACATATCAGAACTTTATATTCTCCCCAATCCTTTTTGATAGTGTTGTCATACATTATACTTTTAATTATGCTGTAAAACCCCAAATCCATAGCTACTAATCTGTGTTTAACAGCTGTCTTTTAAAGACATTTTAAAATGACAAAACTTTTACATATATTCATTTATTCTCCAGGCCAGAATACTGGAGTAGGTAGACTTTCCCTTCTCCAGGGGATCTTCCCAACCCAGGTATTGAACCAGGATCTCCTGCATTGCAGGAGGGTTCTTAACCAACTGAACTATCAAGAAAGCCCCATTTACTTATCGCTTAAGGACATTTCCCATTTTCTTTGTAGGTCCAAGTTTCCATTTGAAGTCACTTCTTCCATCTGAAGAATTTTTCTTGGAGTACATATATTCAGTGCTGTTCAGTCACTCAGTCATGTTTGACTCTTTGCAGCCTCATGGACTGCAGCATGCCAGGCTTCCCTGTCCTTCACTATCTCCCAGCATTTGCTCAAACTCATGTCCAATGAGTTGGTGATGCTATTCAACCATCTCATCCTCTGTCTTCCCCTTGTCCTTCTGCCTTCAATCTTTCCCACCATCAGGGTCTTTTCTAATGAGTCAGATCTTCACATCAGGTAGCCAAAGTATTAGAGCTTCAGCTTCATCATCAGTCCTTCCAATGAATATCTAGGGTTGATTTCCTTTAGGATTAACTGGTTTGATCTCCTTGCAGTCCAAGGGACTCTCAAAGAGTCTTCTCCAACACCACAGTTCAAAACCATCTATTCTTCTTTATGTACCTAGTAATTCAGTTCAATAGCATCAATCCTTTGTTATTATATGGATGCTTATCATTGCTGAGTGTTTAGATTCAGTTATATACCCTTAAAGACTGCTGAATCTTGTTGAGGTAGCAGTTGATATACTTTCGGGTCATACTGATTCTTTCAAGACTTGTTCATAAGCTATTTTAGGGAATATGCAGAACTGCCTTTGTATGAGGACTATTAACCCTATTCCTCAAGCATGACCTTTCTTTAATCTTTACTGCATATATAAGGTATTTAGTGAGTTCTCTCAAGTTTGATTAGTTAAATTTAAACACTTCCCAAATTTGTATGAACACTGAGAAATGTCCCATTTACAGCTCTCAGGTACTTCTTTGCCTGTCCCCACAGGGTTTTGATGCTTACTCTTACCAAAATATTCAAAAGAAACTTTAGCAATATTATTGTAGCTCTTTTTCTGCAGTTTTCTTTCTAGTGCTAAAGCTGAAACTCCAGTACTTTGGCCACCTCATGCGAAGAGTTGACTCATTGGAAAAGACCCTGATGTTGGGAGGGACTGGGGGCAGGAGAAGGGGACGACCGAGGATGAGATGGCTGGATGGCATCACTGACCCTATGGACGTGAGTCTGAGTGAACTCCGGGAGTTGGTGATGGACAGGGAGGCCTGGAGTTCTGTGATTCATGGGGTCGCAAAGAGTCGGACACGACTGAGCGACTGAACTGAACTGAACTGAACTCTTCCTAGCACCCAAGCTCTCTCTCCTTGAACTCTTATCTGTTCAACTCAGCAAGATTGTTGTCCTGAGTTGAATTTCCCGTAATTTGCCCACAGTCTGTAAAGTGCTTCTAGATAGAAAACCAGGGCCATCAGAGACCTTACCTCAGTAGTTTCTTTTCTAACAGGTATCATGGTCCTGTGAGACTAGTGACCAAGATCTGAAAACAATAGTAGTAGTGGTTTACATTTTGTCATGTTTTCCTACTGTGAGATAAATTTGGTATATTATTATTCTGACATGGCACAAGTACCCCTTCAGTGAAGATTTAAAATGTTACATCCTGTGAGCAAATAACAAAACATAATGTACACTACAATGGAATAATATGCAGTAATAAAAGGAATGAAGTACTGATAGATGCTACAATCTGGATGCATGTTGAAAACACGTTAAGAAATCAGACTCAAAAGAATATATACTGCATAATTTCATTTATATAAAATGTCCAGAAATATACAGACCTAAAGCAGATTAGCAGTTGTTTAGGGCTGATGTGTAAATGAGGTATATCTATAAATGGGCAGAAGTTTTTCAGGATGATGAAAATGTTCTAAAATTAAATTGTGGCAATGACTCTACAACTCTATAAACATACTAAAACTTGTTGAATTGTACCATTAAAATGGATGAATTTGGGAAACTTCCTAGCAATCCAGCGGTTATGATTGAATGCCTTCATTACCATGGCCTAGGTTTAATCTCTAGCTTAGAAAATAAGATCCTGCAAGCTATATGGTATATCCCCCCCCCCAAAAGTAATAGTAATATTAATACAATGGATGAACTTTACAATATATAAATTACATCTCAATAAATCTATTAAAATTATTATACCCCACAGTTAACCATATTTTAGAAAATTGTGGAAAAATCTATACCTACATTTGGGACAAAGCAATATGGGATGGACAGGCAACTATCTTAGAAGACAACAAAATATGACCTCAAAGCTTTGGAGCAGATGTAGTGTGGCCAACATACCTGGTGGAATGACAATGGCACCAGCATTGATTTGTAAAGCACACAAGCATTGCTGAGGATTACCATATATTACATTGTAGTTGTCTGGACATTTTTGTGTGTGTGATTTGAAGGGAGAGAACATGGATTAGTGTTATCTGGGTATTAAATGGAATTCCTACTGCTTGTAAATGGGGTGCACAGAGACATGAGCATTACAAAGATTTAAGGTGAAAGTTGCTCAGCCGTGTCTGACTCTTTGCAACCCCGTGGACTATACAGTCCATGGAATTCTCCAGGCCAGAATACTGCAGTAGGTAGCCTTTCCCTTCTCCAGGGGTTCTTCCCAACCCAGGGATCAAACCCAGGTCTCCCACACTGCAGGCGGATTCTTTACCAGCTGAGCCACCAGGGAAGCCCACAAATGATTTAAAAGATATAAAGACTTAAGAGCCACCTACAGTAAAAGATATAGCTCTTGTAAGAGAAATTTGTTTCATTTTTTAAAAAACACACAGAAGCTATAGTTTAGCTCCTTTTGGAGACCTTTTAAAGACTCTTAATTTTATTAAATGGATATCAAGTCTCTATTAACAAAAATCTTTTATTGGTGTACATATCTGAGATTGTTAAAGGTCCCTATTTCATTTAACATGAAGAAATTACTAAACTAGCTCTCATTATGCCTAAGGAGTCAGTCTGTGACTTTTTAAAGGCAGTTGAATATTCTATTGTTTAACACTGCAAAACTACATTGTTGGTAGTACTGTGGTGTACCAGGAAATTCCCTACCATCAAAATTCACATCCTTGTACAGTCAATGCAATAATGTCCAAAGATTGATTGGATTTTACTTAGGTGTCTTGAACAATTTTGGGGATAAGATTAAAAAGAAAACATACATAAATTGAATCTATTTGGTCAACAAAGTTAAACAGTTGCAATGGGGTTTGACACATGACCACACTGATGTTTTGAAATTTAATTAAAATTTAGTTTAAATCAGGATAATCCTTTCATAATTCATAACCCAAACACACTAGAACTGAAAACAAATAGCTGATTCTATTGATAGACTCATAGTGTTATATCATCTTTCAGGAAACAAAATTGTGGCTGAATATGTTAAGAATATGTTTTGTTCCCTATTTCAGTGTTTCACCCTTGTAACATATTGCTTCTCCTGCTGTTGCTTGCAACCTTTTTACAGTTGGCATAAATATGTACATTGAATCTATTCTGATTATTATAGACACCCCACCAGGCAGCTCCCATTACAATGGTGTCCGTTAGGCAGTGTTTTTATTGCCTAAGTTACCACGCTGTTGTAATGTATGTTATTAAGGGCCACCTCTTCTCAGTACTTTGAGGCTCTGTAATTACCAAAAGAGACAACTGTATGATGTTTGCAAATTTAGACAGAAGCTTGAACACAGATGCTGGCTGCTAAATGCCAATAACAGAGTTTGTGCCTGGGGATCCTACTGGAAAATGGTAATTTCAATTCAATATTTTTTAATTTCCAGGGAACCATCTGAATATAGACCTCTGGGCAACCACAACCACACGCATTGGAAACATGATTGCAACACTGACAAATGCAGGAAAATCCGCTCAGAGCATTCTTTCCTCTAATATAGCTCCACATGCAGCACTGTGCTGCTTAATGGACTCGGGGCTCTATTTGTTTATCTATTTTTGATTTGACAACATATTTCATTGTTTGCAATTGAAGACCATCTCCCCCTTTCAAATCAATTTTACTGCACAAATCTGAATTAAAATATGGGCAGACATTCTTGTCTTTATATACAAGCTACTCCTCACTCATAAGTATTTTCCCTGTTATTTCAGCATGTTGTGCTTGCATACCAAGAAAGACTTGTACAAGTCCACTATAGTCAACTAAGTTAAAAAAATCAGAGTTCTAGAGGCAGAAACAACTAAGGATATGATTAACCAAGGAGGAAAGATATTTGGGCCAGAGTGACCCAAGAAGCATATGAAGCATAGTATGGGGGTCACCACATAGGATTCTAGCTCACAGGAGCCATATTTGTAGCAAACCATCCTGACAAAGAAGTCAAATTTGCCCAGTACTATATTTTACATATTCATATGTATCATACCAGCAGAATAGAAATGAAGTTGTTGCGAATTTACAAAATTATTGAAGGCAACTGCATTTACAACCAAAAAACCTTTTGAATAATGCACAGCAATATGTAGTCAAATGACAAATAATAAAGTAAAAGAGGAATCAAATAATTTTAAAAGTTTACATGATCTTTATGGGATAAAGCATTTAAGAAAAACACCATACATGGATAAAACTGAAATGAAAAGGGGAAGATTTAGTATACATAAAATAAAAGCACAAAGGAAGCTTAATATTCTTGAATCATGTGATTCATGTTCACTGGTTTATTTATTAGATACAGGCATAATAATAAAATGCATTTCTATAGTACTTTGGGCTTCCCTTGTGACTCAGTGGTAAAGAATCTATCCACCATTCCTGGAGACCCAGGAGATCTTCCTGGATCCTGGAGACCCAGGAGTTCTTCCTGGATCCAGAAGATCCAGGAAGATCTTCCTGTGTCAGGAAGATCCCCTGAAACAGGAAATGGCAACCCATTCCAGTATTCTTGCCTGGAAAAATCCCATGGACAGAGGAGCCTAGCAGACTATAATCCATGGGATCTCAAGAGTCAGATACTACTTTGCAACTAAACAACAAATATAGCACTTCACAAAATACCTACCTCATTGTGATTCATCTAGTAACTTCTTGACATGAGTCTAGCAGGTATCTTCAATTTCCAAAAAAGAAACTAACACTCAGACTATATAGAAAGTTCAGTGATGAGTATACAGAAGAGACTACATTGAACCTGTCTCCTATATCCTAATCTAGTGTTCTTTATTCATCAGTATATTAAATTAAAAAAAAAATAAATGATGGGTCTGGAATGACACCTTAGATATCTTTTATAAAGGAAGTATTCAGATTTAACAGTGGCAGTTATGGCTCCTGGGCATATTTTCATCTATCTCCAACTCACCATGCTGGGGCTTTGTTGTTGAAAAGCAAAAGAGATGAGAAGATAGTCTGAGAGCAGAAAAAAACAGAGGAGGAGCAACACCATTCCTTGTCTTCAGAGCGTCATGCTATAATCTGGCCTACTTGCCTTGAATTTTCCAAAGTCTTATTTGTTAAAAGAAGATAAATGACCTTTTCATCTGACTAGAAAGGACTCTGTGGAGGGTGCTCCACTGAGTTGTATGTATTTTATTGAAAAGATTACTAAGGGTACTTGATATGTTTTAAGTGTTTCCTATATTCAACAACTTGGAGTTAATAATAGAATGTTATTTCCTGTTTTCATTCTTTGTCCAGACACTAAGTTGATAACCATATTTGATGATTATCTGTGATGTGCCATCAGCTCACAAGTATCATCAGCTCCCAAGTAAACCTCCGGTGTGTGAACACAGGGAATTTTAAACACTGGGCTCTTCAATATGGATTTGTGTTACAGTCATGTCATTATCTCCTCCTTCCACAATATCAAAGGATCAGATGGCTATAATTGCAGAGAAGTAAGTGAGTAATCTCTAGACTATTTTAGCAATAGGACACCAGATGATTCCAGTTCCATAAAGGACTAAGATTTCATCCGCTACTGAAGCTGAGTCTGATAAGGATGGAACAGTTTCTGTGGGTGGAATCTTAACCAAAGTAGGCAATGTTATTTTCATTTCTGAAAATGACATATGTCCAGAGGAACAATCACCTAGTAGGGCCATCCTCCAATAAAAGCATTTCAAATGGGAGGTTTTTTTTTTTTTCCTTTCCTTCAGTTCCCCCTAGTAATTCTATCTTAAAGTGCATCTTGAATCTGAATGAGCTCCAGACAAACCTCACATACAACAGACAGGAGAATTCAAACCAATGCATTTATTATGCTCAGGAATCACAGCTGACTCCCAACGCTGCCAAATCCAGCAGGGCTTGCACAAACTGCACGTGGTTTTCATAAGCATTGATTGCAGCCCAAATTCTGTCTTGTGAGTTGAATTTTTATCCAGTTGCCAAGTGACAAATGTTAACTTTGCCTTAATATGAAGGTTTATTAAGCTTATTTTATGAATTTTTGCTTACTAGCTTATTTGGTTCTGTAAGAATGTAACATGAATGTGAAATTTTCCTTCCTTTCAAATTACTATCAATGATGACAACAGTTTGCTTTGTTTTCCTGAATCCTGAGCAGCTAGACCACAATTAAATATCAAAAAAAAAAAATAAAATAAAACAAGGTATATAAAACAATCTCTCCAGTGATTTTGGAGTATGAAAAGGTAATTTTTAATCTATAAAAAGAATTGTGTTCCTGCATCTTTATCTATAAAACCACTAAAATAATTACTAGCAGTAGAAGCTTGTAAAAAAAAAATAATGATAATAAGTCTTCCATGTAGAATAAATAAAAATAAAGTCCAAGGCCCAAAGGAATTCGGGAGCATAAAGTTCTTCATGTAGATGCGTGGAAACAATGCTGGACTTAAGTACAGTAACAGAACTTATCTCTAACTGAGATGCTCCCTAAGGAGCCTGTTAACACAAGATCTATATAAAGGGTTCCTAAAAACCATTTGAGTCTTGGTCATCTGGCTGGCCTTCTATAGTAACAGTTTTTCCCTGAAACTCAGTCTTATTGATAGCTATTCATATATATATTTTTTTTAAGATAGGAAAGAGAAAGCTTAAGGAAAAAATAGACAAATAGAATTACTATTTTAAATGAGGCTCTCTCCTTTAAGATATAAATCTGTTTAGAGCAGAAACGTCATCCTTGCCGTTTGCCCTCTCCTTATTGTCAGTCTCAGCTAAGGGAGTAAAAAGAGGTGAGGATGGGAATTTGAAACAGACTCTTTTTTTGGGGGTCCTTGTTCTAGAAGAAAAAGCTTCCCATGGGAAGGGTGGTTACAGATGTCCATGCTGTCAGGCTTTGTGAAAATATGTGAGGCTTGTTCAGCAACGACTTCAGTGTGCATTTGCCAAAACAGCTTAGAAAACAGAAGGAAAATAATAAATTGACTTAAAACCAAAACCATAGACTTGTGTGTGTCGTTAGCTATTTGACAAGGTAGCCTGTCTTAGTATCACGAAGACAAAAGCAGAATGAAACAAAGATTTAAGTCTGTTACTAATCAATAAATTTTATCTCATGGAGATCTGTCCATTTCTGATAGATTTTTATTTTTGCTTTTTAGTGATGATGTTCCGGAAATACTGATATTTGTGTTTCCATGTGGAAGCTATCAGCACAGAAAATAGGCCAAACTCAATTAATTCCAAAATCCCAAACCGTGCAGTAAAACATTGTTAAGTTTTCAGATTCTCTAAATTTCTTTTATCATTGTTCTAGAGTGTACTGGCACTTACAAATACACTAACGAAGTCAAAATTGAGTACTGAAATTTTAAAATACACACTTTCAGAATATCCATATTTAATGTGATAGTTCATTTTATGATACTTAATGCCAAAATACTTTAATATTTCAGTTTTGAATACCACAATAAAAAATTGATCAAACTTTAAGATTCATTTTCACAGGATCATTTGAATATCAAAGTACTCCAAAAATGTAAACTATGGACAGTTTTTAATTAGAAAACCTAAATGATTGTAATATGGTTCTTAATAATGTCTCTAAATAAAGTGAATTTAATATTAAGTTCCTCCAGTAAATGAAAATATATAACAAAATCATCATCAGAATGCTGATGAACATGGATACATTTCATTATCATTTCAACCATGTTCAACAAAAATTACTAAAAAAAAAAAATGTTGGAAATGTAGTGTATATCAGTAAACATACAGTGCTAAGTAAGATTATTCACCTTTTTATAGCCAGAAAAACTTTGTGGTAACTCATTCATTTGTTAGTAGATGTTGGGTGTTGGGTGCCAACCAGATTCCAAACTCTTGCTAGCTACTGACAATAAAAATTAATAAGAAGTATGTCCTAACATCCTACTTAGGCAGATAGTAAGTAAGCAAATAATCATGATATGATGTGACAATTACCATGATCTTGTTCTGCAGAGGACTCATCAAGTTCTTTTGTGCCCTGAGTTATACCCGCAATATGCCTTCTGCCTTGAACACATTTCCCTAGCTCTCTACATGATCCCATTCCATGCAACATGTAGTCTGCTTAGATACCTCCTCCACAGAGATGGTTTTTTTTCCTTCATATGCCTGACCCTGTCTGACGCTGTATCTAATTTGCATTTTATTTCCTATCTTCCCCATTAGACACAGGCCCCACATGGGTAGGAACTTTGCCATACTCCTAGTTCTCAAAGGACAGGCTGGCACAAAAGTAGGGGCTTAATAAATAGTTGTTACATATATCAATAAATGTAGAAACCATAATAATGGCAAAAAAAGAGTTTCGCTTTTTTTAAAAAAAACCTATTTTCTGTTAAATCTACACCGTTATGAATAGGTCATAATGGCAAGGCAGCTTTAGAAATGAAAGAAATTAAAAGATTGAGGATCTCTTGAAAAAAGAAAGAAGAGAAGAACATTGAGAGTCTACTAAATGGTCAGTTAGGGAGGGAGGGCAGGGTCCTTTTCAAGATAGTTGTTTCTTTCTTGGTTAATTAAGCCAAGGGTCTAATCATGGTTACTCACCCAGTACCCCAAGAGTTGTTCTTTTTCAGCTAGCAACTGCTTCACTGGACATCCTTGTGGACAGTCCTTTGCCTGCTTTCCCAGCTTCTGAAATAATTATTTTTTATTAGATGATGAAAACATTAAATCAATATATTACCAATGAAGTCATTCATGGTTTTTGTGTGTGTGTGTGTGTCTGTGGTTTTTTTTTTTTTTTTTTGCCTAACAGGAATTTTTGAAGGATTACATTTATATCTTGAATAAGAAATTTTCTCTAGCTCTCATCTTCGCCCTTAAAACCCATGTTCCATTCATATCAGTTTGATCAGCCTGATCAAGTGGAGGCTGTGTTGCACACGGGTAGGAGCCTGCCTTCTTGAGTGGAACTGTTAGGACACGACATTGGCAATGTCATTTTTCCTCTCTGTGCCTCAGTTTAATCAGCAGTGATGATAAAACAATAATACCACTCTTTACAGTATAATGAAAGTGAATGTGTCTGTCACTCAGTCCTGTCCAACTCTTTGCAAGCCTGTGGACTATAGCCTGTCAGGCTCCTCTGTCTGTGGAATTCTCCAGGCAGAATACTAGAGTCAGTTGCCATTCCCTTCTCCAGGGGATCTTCCCAACCAAGGGACTGAACCCAGGTCTCCCACATAGCAGACAGATTCTTTACCATCTGAGTCACCAGGGAAGCCACATATAGTGTAAGAGCAAGGATTAAATGTGAGAGTCCATGGATAACACTTAGCCTGCTGCTGCTGCTGCTAAGTCGCTTCAGTCGTGTCCAAAGGCCCTTGTAAATGACAAAGTACCATCAATCTTCTTTCTTCTCTTAATGCAATTTTCCTCTCCTCTTAATGCAAAATTCTGGAAATTTTATACCCTTAGTCATTTATATTGTGGACTTTGAAAGTGAATGCTGCAAGAAATGGTTATTGTTCCAGCATTCATGAGCTCAGTTCAGTATCCAACAGGGCATGGGGGACAAAGCTCAATCAGGAGATTAAAGATAAGTCATATTTCTCCTATTTTTTCGTACTTGCTGGAAAATTTAAACTATGACTCAACCTAATTCATTCTCACAGGATTTTTTGAAGTAAACAGGCCAATGTGAATGTCCTATTTCCTAATAGGCACATTTAGCAAACTAAATTGCCCTGCTTGTATGCCAATAGCAACAGTGACTAAAAGAGAAAACTGTCATCATGGCATTAAGATCAAGATCAACCTGAGTTTTACAGTCAGACAGATATGGATTCAAAGATCCATCACCTATGCTACCTTGGGTATGTTATTCAACTTCTCTGGATTTCCTCATAAGGCTATTCCGAGTAGCAAACCACAAAATATGGCTAAAGTGATTATCAGGGTACTGGCACATAGACAGCATTCAGTATCTCTTAGTTTTTTCTTTTTTTTCCCAATCTTTCTTTTTTATTAATTTCTTTTAATTGGAGGCTAATTACTTTACAATATTGTAGTGGTTTTTCCCATACATTGACATGAATCAGCCATGGGTTTATATGTTATTACCAGGCAGCATCCTAAATTCTCCTCAGTCATGATGCTAAAACAACAGCCATTACAGAATCTGACTAGTCTTTCAGCCATATAACAGGAAAGTTAAAATTGAGATCACATACCACCACCTTCCACCTCTACCTCCACACACACACACACACACACACACAATTGCAGCTTAAGGAATGGAATTTCAATATCCTAGATGCCACTATACATATGATTTTATAACCCATCATTTTTTACTAGTGCCAAGTTAGTTAAAATTATAACATGTCATTCCTCAACAGGGGAAATGGTACCCCTCTTGATTGGCAGAACAGCCCTGATTTATTTATTAAATCCTGTGTGATGGGCAGGCATGGGTTCTCTCTGGCTTCAGCTTTTATTGCATTGTCTGATTTTTCCTGTGGTTGGTGGATACTAGGCTTTTCTGGTAACCCTCAAATCATACCTGATTGTTAGCAACTCAAGTGTTAGCAGAACTGAAGTAATCTCTTTTCTGGGACTTCAAACTAGACATTCCCCAAGGCACCAGGGCAAACTGGAAGTTTCCCTCTCCATGTACATCTGCCAATTAGGCTCTCAGCCAATTATAGTAGCCAATTATAATTCACTGGGGGTTTCAGTCTAAAGGGTTCTAAGTGGATTTTAAATTTAATCCTAGGACAATTATCACCATATAATACTCCTTTAGTTCTGTGATTTGGCAACATCAATGAAAATGGGTCTTATTTATTAGCCCTTTTATTTCCAGTATAAGCCAGGGTTAGCTTCATATTACATATGAAGTTGATGAGATCTATCTAAGAGCTTCTCTCTTCAACCCTATTCCAGAACATATGTCTAGAGTCATGAACAGGCCCTGTTCCATGTCCTTGATACCTGCAACACTGAGATTCAGAGAATATACTCTCCAAATCAACCCATTTCTAATCTGACTCATAATGGTCCTTATCTTAGGACCCTACTTTGAGTAGTTATTCTTAGAAAAATTCATGTATAAATTTTTAATTAATGTATCAATCCATTCAATACTTCCCCATTGGGTGCCAGGAGAAAAGACATGAGGCATAGGCTCTGTGCTTGAGAAGTTAAGATGAAGAAGATACATGAAAGGAGGTTGGTAGACTAACTCGGCAATTTCTGTCTTGCTTTATTTCTGCCCATCTTGAAGCTGAATTCAATGCTATGATAAATCCTCAAAATAGATCTGACTCCTTAGAATATCATAACAAATCAAGTCAATCTGTAGTAACTATAGTATTAGGTTGGTACAATAGCAATTGCGGTTTTGCATTGTTGAACTTTGCCATTTGATATTGGAATACATTCTTAAATGTGATTATGTTATACATCATTTTAATGCACATTTATCACCTTATGTACTTTTACTAATTACTTATTACTTTCTATTTTTTTAATATTTATTTTAGACTATAGAAATGATGTTAGACAAAAAGAAAATTCAAGCAATTTTTTAATTCAAGTTTAAATGTGTCATAAAGCAGCAGAGACAACTCTCCACATCAACAACATACTTGACCCAGGAACTGCTAGCAAACGTACAGTGCAGTGGGAGTTCAAGATGCTTTGCAAAGAAGACGAGAGCCTTGAAGATGAGGAGCATAGTGGCTAGCCATCAGATATTGACACCAACCAACTGAGAGGGTCATCAAAGTTGATCCTCTTAAAACTACAGGAGAAGTTGATGAAGAACTCAACAACAACCATTCTACAGTCATTCAGCATTTGAAGCAAATTGTAAAGGTGAAAAGCTCAATAAGTGGGCCCTTATGAGCTGACCACAAATCAAAAAAATCATTTTGAAGTGTCATGTTCTTTTATTCTATGCAACAACAATGAACCATTTCTCAATTGGATTGCGACATGCGATGAAAATTGGATTATATACAATTGGTGAAGACTAGCTCAGTGGTTGGACTGAGAAGATTTAAGGCCAAACTTGCACCAAAGAAAGCTCATGTTCACTGTTTGATACTCTGCAGCTAGTCTGACACACTACAGCTTTCTGAATCCTGGCGAAAGGATTCATTACATCTGAGAAGTATACTCAGCAAATCACTGAGCTGCACCAAAACCTGCAATGCCTGCAGCCAACACTGGTCAACAGAAATGACCCAAATTATTCTCCAGGACAACACACAACCACATGCCACACAACCAACACTTCAAAAGTTGAACAAACTGGGCTACGAAGTTTTGCTTCATCCCCCAAATTCATTTGACCTTTCACCAACCAATGCTTGCCTTTCTTCAAGCATCTCAACAACTTTTTGCAGAGAAAACACTTCCACAACCAGCAAGAGGCAGAAAATGCTTTCCAAGAGTTTGTTCAATCCTGAAGCACAGATTTTCACACTATAGGAATAAACAAACTTATTTCTCACTGGCAAAAATGTGTTGATTGTAATGGTTCCTATTTTGATTGATAAAGATGTGTCTGAGACTAGTTATAAAGATTTAAAACTCATGGTCCGAAACCACAATTACTTTTGTACCAACTTAATATGCTTATGCTTACTAAACAAACTCAATTATATGAAAAATTTACTCTTTTTTAAAAATTGAAATAATCTACACATATCCAGTCATTGATTAATAATTTACAAACACCCATGTACCCACCACCAAGCCTGAGAAATAAAACATTTCTGATTTAATTAATGCCCTACCATGTACTTCCTAGAAGATCATTGCCATTTCTGTCCCCAGAGTTAAAAATTAGTCTGTACTTAGAATTTATTATTCTCATTAACATTTTAATATTTTTCTGGTGATGATGGTTTAGTTGCTAAGTCATGTTCCACTCTTGCGACACCATGGATTGTAGCCTGCCAGGTTCCTCTGTCCACGGGATTTCCTAGGCAAGAATACTGGAATGGGTTGCTGTTTCCTTCTCCATAATACTCGTTCTGCATTTTTATGTATTCATGTGCCATATCAAACAATATTTTACATAATTTTAACTTTATATAAATGAGCTTGCCCTGTACCCATTTTCCTCCAGTTTACCTTCTCTTTCAACAGTAGTTTTATAAAATTTATCCAAACTGTTATTTGTAGATATATAACACAATTTATTCATATACGGTATGGTGGTTTAAACACTAAGTTGTGTCTGACTCTTGCCACCCCACGGACTCTAGCCCGCCAGGCTCCTCTGTCCATGAGATTTCCCAGGCAAGAATACTGGAGTGGGTTGCCATTTCCTTCTTCAGGGGATCTTCCCAATCCAGGGATCAAACTGAGAGCTCAGAATTGCTGGGAGACTCCTGCAACTGCAGGCGGATTCTTTACCAACTGAGCTATGAGGGAAACCTATACACTGTATAGTAAAGGACAACTTAGCAAGTGTGAGTTGTTCACACCTGCACATTCAAAGGAAAGATTTGAGCTTTGTCCAGCTCTTGGGAGGTATCCTCTAAGCCCTTAGAGTGTCCTGAATGCTAAGACTGTCCTTGTTTACTGAGGGCCCTTGGGGTGGTGCCAGGAAGTCTATACTAACAAAGTAATTTATGGTGGAGGACCTGAACCATGCAAAGCCTGACCTATAGAAGGGGTAGAGAGTAAGGTCAGCCTAAGATCAGTTACACAAGCCACCCACCAAGCTTAGGCGACAATCCAATAGTGTCCATTGGACACTAAGACTTAGGTGAGCTTCCCTAGTTGAATATATTGTCACCATCGTTGCTGAAAGAAACAGCGCTATCTATACTACCACACTGCATGAGAACAACTAGAAACGCATGCCTTTTGTCTCCAGAACTCTGCCTGATGTGCCTTTTTCTGTTGCTAATTTTAATCTCTATCCTTTCACCATAATAAACCATGTGTGTGTGTTTAGTTGCTCAGTCACGCCCAACTATGCAATTCTTTGGGCTGCAGTCCGCCAGGCTCCTTTGTCCAAAGGACTTTTCAGGTAAGAAAACTGGAGTGGTAGCCATTTCCTCTGCCAGCAGATCTTCCCAGCCCATGGATCAAACCTGTGTCTCCTGTGTTTCCTGCACTGCAGGTGGATTCTTTATTTCCTGAGCCATCAGGGAAGCCCTGCAATTAATCATAACCATGAACATAACAGCTTTGCTGAATTCTGTTCAGTTCTAGCGAACTACTAAACCTGAGGGTGGTCATGGGACCTCCAGATATATACACTGTCCTATTGACTGACATTTTTTTCCAGTTTTTTGCAATTGCAAGCAATGCTTATGAAGAATATAATGCATATTTTGTCCACCTATAAGTGAAATTCCTGAATCAAAGGAATTATGTTCTAAAATTGTGAATTGTTCTTAAAGTAGCTGTACCATTTCATAAGCCAACCAACATTATCTAAGAGTTCTCAATACTCTGAGCTTCACCAACCCTTGGTACTGCCAGACTTGCTAGTTTTTGGAAGTCTAATATTATGAGATTGTATTTCATGATGTATTAACTTGAATTCCCTTAGTGATTAATGAGGCTGAGTATCTTTCTATATGATTTGAGATTTTATTTCCTATTAATTGCTTATCTATATCTCTTGCACATTCCTGTTGCATTATCTCTTTCTATACCGACATTATCTATGAATTTGGAAGTAGTTATTTAATGGTTATATTATAAATATGGCAAATGTCTATCCCTATGATTTATCCTTTTACTTTATCAAATTTGTAGTACAAAATTTTGAAGGTTCAGTGTTGTATGTTTTATCACTTTTTAATTTATGATTTATTATTTTTGTTTCTTATTTTATTTTTCCCTAGTTCACTGTCATAATGATAACCCCCCCCATATTTTTTTCCAAAAGGTTTTTTTTTTTCGTTTTTACACTTATGTATTTTAACTCTCTTGAATTTTCTTTGTGCATAATGTGATAAGGAAACATTTTATCTTTTCCCACATAATCAATTTTCCCCATAGCAATTTTTGTATAAGTAGTATATTATCCCACCAGTTTTTAAATGAGCCCATTAGTATTTTAAGTTGTTGAAAATTTAATAAAATGTCTTTAAAGATACACACACAACTAGTAATTGCAGTTACATCTTGGATGAGAAACAAAGAAGTTATTCTGTATATCTAGTAATGCCTCCCAATTCACCCTAAAACATGGTGGCTTGAAGCAACAGTATTTATGTATTAATTCTCCTTATTTATGTGGATTCAGATTTTGGAAGCTGCTCAGTAGGGTGGTTCTATTATATTCAGATTATAGTCAGGGGTCATCTTGAAGGCTTGTTCATTCATTCTTCTGATACCTGTATCCCACCATTTTAAAAAATGTTTCTTTTATTATAGCTCAATTTTCCACAAATATTGGTCTATTCCATTTATTACTTGTCTAGTAGCATTATTCTTTATCTATTCCTGCACAAGTAGTATGCCTACTAATTAGTACAGCTGTATTTTTAAGCTTGACCTAATTACTAAAATCTCAATATTTGGAAGATACCTCTTGTTCTTTTATAAACTGATATCTACTGCAAAGCCAACTTTTAATTTTTCTCAAAAACATTTAAGATTTTGAATGATATAGCATTGTGTGTGTGTGTGTGTGTGTGTGTGTGTATAATTATCAGAAGTGCACATATTGGCAACAGTCTTTCTATATGTGACATGGTGACTCCCTGTATTTCTATACTACATTTTAATACATTTCCATAAAATGTTATCTATTTCTCCATGAAGATTTGCATATCTTTTGTTACATTTATTCATTAGGTACCATATGTGTTTTTATTGCTATTGTAAACACTATTCAAAACAATAATTGCTGGTATATAAAAACACAACTGAATTCTAAATATTAATCACAAATCTTATTGAATACTCACCAATTCTAAAAAAAAATTCTCTCCTTTATCTAGTATTTTCTTTGTAGACAAATATACTACAAGAAGATAATGACAATTCTGTTTTATATTTCTTTATTTTCTTTAAACTAATTTTGACTGAGATTCTATCTTACTAAACTGGTGGGACATTCTGCCTCAGTTGTTACAGATCTTTCCCCTCTCATACTTACACACCCCAAATTATTCCATTGCCCAGCATCTTATATGTAACCAAAGAGTCAGGGAGCCTCTGTTAGTCAACACTTAAGGTCCACACGAACTACCACTGACACAAGATTCTCCACATCTCAAACCACACAGTACAGTCAGGTCTGGTACCATGCTTACGGTATAGAAATCTTTGATAATCCTGGGAGCCCACATCCAGCCTCCATCAGCCCCACATTCAGCCATCTCCTGAGATATTTCTCCCTCTCACACTGCTGCCATAGTTCCACATGGAGAAGCAAGGTGGGAATTCTTACCAATTACTCCACTTCAGAATTAGCTCTTTAAAAACAATCAAAGGCTCTATCTATCTGAGTGGAACTAAATACTCAAATTAAATCTTAAATTAACTACCCACATGCTAAAATCACCTTTAAATAAGTTGTTCTTTCTGTAATGGTTCTACTTAGTTGCTAGGGACTGGGTTTTTACTGCTTACACCTGACTTTATGCTATCTCTCAGCCCTGTATGTACATATTCATATCTTAGTAATTTGGCCTATTCGGCTCCAGTCCTATTCTTTCACACATTTAATCTTTGCCTTCCTAAAACCTTTTCTAAAACAAAAAATGTAACACTAACTTCTCTCATTTGCTTCCTTTCTCTCATCACTTCATTCAGTCAGCAAAGAATCCTTTTTAGGAATTCTCAGTAAGAAATAATTTCACACTCATAATCTTTTTTCCCAACCAGGAGGACATTTACAATACAATCAGTAAGTACTAACCTGAAAGACCACATAAAATTCTAAAGGGCACTGATCCATTTATGTGAGTCAAGGTAGGATCAGGAAGACAGAGAAGGATCAAAGAAAGAGGGAAGCCAAATATAGAAGAATAGGTAGACCCTTTGTCTTTGCTAGGCGAAGGAAACGGAGGGCAAGAGGACATTTCTAACAAAAGGATTTACCTGTCCAAAGGGACAGGGTCTTGATAGAATATAGCCCATATTTGCACAGGGCTTCCCTGGTAGTTCAGACAGTAAAGAATCCATCTGCACTGCAGGGGACTTGGGTTTGATCCCTGGGTTGGGAAAATCCTTGGGGGAAGGGAATGGCTACCCACTCCAGTATTCTTGCCTTGGAGAATTCCATGGACAGAAAAGCCTGGCAGACTACAGTCCATGGAGTCACAAAGAGTCGACACAGCTGAGAAACTAACATTTCACTTTACTTTCAGCCCATATTTTCAAAATTCGAAAGAGGAATGTATGCTTCTCAGCAAAAACCAAAAGGAAGGGATAGGAACTTGGGCTAAACAAAATTACAGTTAGACAATTATGGGCTTTTTAATTAATATTAAATTATATATGTCCTCTTATAGGTGATTGGACCCACTGAAAATATCTGAATGAAGAAAAGAGGAAGTGACATAATGTTTGTCTCTTTCTATAATGAAAATGTGATGCTAATTATTCACGTCAGCTTAATACAATAGCCTTTCTAAATTTTTGCACTTTAAAAAGATGTTATATCATTAGGGAAATTAACACAAAGACATATCACTATACAACTATTAGAATGACTGACATCTTAAAAATGCTGGTGGGGACGTAAAGCAGCAGGAACTCTCATTCATTAGAGTAAAAAATGGTACAGCCTCTTTGGAAGACAATTGGTAGTTTCTTACAAATTTAAACACAGTCTTATGTGGTAGCCTGGAGAAGGAAATGGCAACCCACTCCAGTATTCTTGCCTGGACTAAGGAGCCTGGCAGGCCACAGTTTATGGGGTCACAAGAGTCAGACATGACTTAACACTATCTTTCTTCCTTTTTATGTGGTACATCAATCACATTCTTAGGTGTTTTCCCAAATGATAAAAAAGCTAATATATACACAAAACATATGAATGTTTATAGCACATTTCCTTGTAATAATCAAATACTGGAAGCAAACAATATGTCTTGCATAGGTGGATGGATGCAAACTGTGGTACATCCATAGAATGGAATATTACTCAATGATAAAAAGAAATAGGCTATCAAGTCACAATACATGAAGGAACCTTAAATGCATGCCAAAAAAGATGTCCTTTTCATTATAGGGGACTGGAATACAAAGTAGGGAGTCAAGAAACACCTGGAGTAACAGGCAAGTTTGGCCTTGGAATACGGAATGAAGCAGGGCAAAGGCTAATAGAGTTTTGCCAAGAGAACGCACTGGTCATTAAAAACACCCTCTTCCAACAACACAAGAGAAGACTCTACACACGGACATCACCAGATGGTCAACACCGAAATCAGATTGAGTATATTTTTTGCAGCCAAAGATGGAGAAGCTCTACACAATCAGCAAAAATAAGACCGGGAGCTGACCATGGCTCAGATCATAAACTCCTTATTGCCAAATTCAGACTTAAACTGAAGAAAGTGGGGAAAACCACTAGACCATTCAGGTATGACCTAGATCAAACCCCTAATGATTATAGAGTAGAAGTGAGAAATAGATTTAAGGGCCTGATGAACTATGGGCAGAGGTTCCTGACATTGTACAGGAGACAGGGAGCAAGACCATCCCCAAGAAAAAGAAATGCAAAAAAGTAAAATGGCTGTCTGAAGAGGCCTTACAAATAGCTGTGAAATGAAGAGAAGCAAAAAGCAAAGGAGAAAAGGAAAGATATAAACATCTGAAAACAGAGTTCCAAAGAATAGCAAGGACTGATAAGAAAGTCTTCCTTGGTGATCAATGCAAAGAAATAGAGGAAAGCAATAGAATGGAAAAGACTAGAGAGCTCTTCAAGAAAACTGGAGATACAAACTGACTCTTGAGAGTGCCTTGGACTGCAAGGAGATCCAACCAGTCCATCCTAAAGGAGATAAGTTCCGGGTGTTCACTGGAAGGACTGATGTTGAATCTGAAGCTCCAGTACTTTGGCCACCTGATGGGAAGAGCTGACTCATTTGAAAAGACGCTGATGCTGGCAAAGATTGATGGTGGGAGGAGAAGGGGACGACAAAGGATGAGATAGTTAGATGGCATCACCGACTCAATGGACATGGGTTTGTGTAGACTCCGGGAGTCTGTGATGAACAGGGAGGCCTGGTGTGCTGCTGTTCATGGGGTCCCAAAGCGTCGGACACGACTGAGAGACTGAAGTGAACTGAACTGAATGTGGGAGACCTGGGTTTGATCCCTGGGTTGGGAAGATCCCTGGAGAATGGAAAGGCTACCCATTCCAGTATTCTGGCCTGGACTGTATAGTCCATGGGGTCCCCAAGAGTCAGACGTGACTCAGCAACTTTCCCTTCACGGAGCTGGGGATGACTCAGTACTCCTGCTTGGTGTTTCCCTGGTGTTTCAGATGGTAAAGAATTGGACTGCAATGCATGAGACCTGGGTTCAATCCTTGGGTTGGGAAGATCCCCTAAAGGATACATGGCAACCCACTCCAGTATTCTTGCCTGGAGAATTCCCATGGTCAGAGAAGCCTGGCAGGCTACAGTCCATGGGGTCACAAAGAGTCAGACATGACTGAACGACTAAGCACACAGACACATTTATCAATATGCATATTGATAAATGAAAGAAATAAACCTAAAAAGCTTACGTACTGTCTGAGTCAAAGTCTATAATATGCTGGAAAAGGCAAAACCATCGAGTAAAAAGATTAGTAGTTCCCAGGGGTTAAGGGTTTGAGGGTGGGGAGGAAGAGAAAAAAAGAATAGGTTCCCAAAAGGGATTTTCAGAGTAGTAAAATTATTCTGTATGATACTGCAATCATAAATATCATCACAATATATATTTGTCAAGATGCGTAGAATTGCACAACACAAAGAATAAACCCTGATATAATCCATGGACTTTTATGGTAGTATATCAATATGGGTTAATCAGTTACAACAAAATATACCACACTAATGCAAGATGTTAATAATAGGAAAAATTGATGAGGGGAGCAGAAGAGGTATATGTGAACTCTGTACTATCAGTTCAATTTATCTACAACCTAAAACTGTTCCAGAAAATTAAGCCTATTAATTTAATCAAAAAGCATACACACAGAGAGAGAACATAGCTGCATCCAAATCAATTAACATTTCCAACCAATTATCTACAAGCACATTTCATTATTTATGCACATACATGTACATGCTGTGTTCCAGACACCATAACAATTCTGAGACGAAAACTTCATAAGAACAGGAATCTCTGCCACTGGGATTTGCATCACTGAGGTATCACAAGAGCCTGCCATTGATAAGTCCTTTATAATTACTCAGTAATGTAATGTTTAAATTAATGAATAAATCAGTAGAAATATGAGACCGAGAAGAGGATTTGGATAGTGATCAGAAAAAATCCCCACTGAGTAGAAATCACTTTTCAGTATAACAGTATTAGCATCAGTGAAAGAAAAAAATGGAAGGATGAGGCAGAGCCAAGCAGGAAGGCCCCAGTGGTAAACAAGTTGTCTTTGGATCTGCAGAAATGATTAGCATGATTGGGACTCTTGGAAAAGAACATTAGAAATCAATTTATCTATTTGGTCAGGTGAGTGAAGTCCAGGACATACAGAGATTTGACCATTGTCATCATGGAAAATTTAATTTGCAAACAAATTTCTATGTCAATGGTTGAGATGGAGAGACTCCTTAAATAAGAAATTTCTTTTGAGATATTCCCAAGGTAAGAGATTCTATCCTATATTTCACATATGGGAAAATGCTAAAAAAGGATTGGAGATGAGACTAGGAACAAGTAAACGAAGAAAGTTTCAGGGAGTTTTTATGACCATACAGACATTGGCTGGTCAGAATATTGAGGGGGAAAAAAAAACTTTAAGGTGGTCAAAACCCAGCTTAGAAGGACTGAATTGTAAATGAAGGAATACTTCATTTATAGTACTTGAAGAAAATATAGGAGACTTTTAAACAAATAAAGCCAGGAATCATAAATGCAAAGCATTACCAGTTGGCCCTATAAAATTTTAAATGTTTGGCTAATACTGGTATAAAAATGTTAAGATATAATCACAAAAAGATCTTCAATTTTAAATACTGGACTAATGTTCTTTAGTCAAACAATAAATAACAAAAAGAGAAAAAATTAAATATTTCACAGCAAAAGGTAATCAAAGCCTCAAAATACCCTAAAATTTTTCAATCACCTTATAACTAAAAAAAGGCTAATAGAGATTATTTTTAAAATCTGTTAGATTGAAGGCAGAAAGAGCTGGACACAACAGAGGATGAGATGGTTGTATGGCATCACTGACTCAATGGACGTGAGTTTGAGCAAACTCCAAGAGTTGGCGAAGGACAGGGAAGCCTGGTATGCTGCAGTCCATAGGGTCACAAAGAGTTGGACATGAGACTGACAGACTGAACAATTAGGTGGGAAAATATTCAAAATATTATTCAATTTCAATACAGTTTAACTTCAGTACAATTTTAATAAAAATTGTTCAATGATTCCATTTTGCTAGGAATATAATAAATAGGCTTTTACAAATGTTCTTAATGAAGATTAAACTATTTCAACTTGTTTGAGGTTGATTAAATAAGTTGATCAAAAAAGCAAATAGTTACTACATGCTATGTATTTTTAAAAGTATTCTATGTTTATTAATATTTAAGACTCTGTGAGGTAGATTCTGTTATTATCAACCATATTCTGATGAAAAAATTGAGTCAATGGAGCAATTAAATAACTTACCAAGGAAAAAAATCCACATATCCAGGAAGCAGAGATGCTGGAATTTAAACCCAAGTATTCTGGTATCAGAGTTCATGGCAGAAACAAGCAAGGCAGAGTATGCTGGCTGAGCAGACTTAGGACTGGATAGTTTGAAAATTTTCTGTGGGTTCTGTGCTATAGGATAAGCAGGTCAGAGGAATGTTTCCTGCTGGAGAGTAAGAACAAGATAGAGTTCAGAGTATGGGCTTTAGATTGATTGATTTATATATTAAAGGTGAGTTTGCAGGCAAATTGTTGCTCTCTCTTGAAATTAGGTGACCCTCGGAGGAACAGTCTCTCCAGGTTCAGAAAGGCTCCAGATTCCAGAGCATCAAGAATACAGGAAATAAGGAAATACATTAATTTTTCATTTGCTATTTTTCAGGCTTCCCTGGTGACTCATTGGTAAGAATCTACCTGCAATGCAGGAGACTTGGGTTCAATCCCTGGCTCAGAAAGATCCTCTTGAAAAGAGAATGGAAACCCACTCCAGTATTCTTACCTGGAAAATCCCATGGACAGAGAAGCCTGTCAGGTTACAGTCCATGGGGTCACAAAGAGTAAATATATTAATACTTACATGTATACGCTTTGATTCAGCAATTTACCATCTAGAAATTTATACTGTAGAAATATACACACAAGCAGAGATGCGTAAAAACAAATGCTTGAAACAGTACTGTTACAATTGCCTAAATTTACTATTAAGCAAACGTACTCAATGGACATGAGTTTGAGTAAACTCCAGGAGTTGGTGATGGACAGGGAGGCCTGGCTTGCTGCAGTCCATGGGGTCGCAAAGAGTCTGACACGACTGAGCAACTGAACTGAACTGAAACATGCAATTCTGGTCTTTGTGAAGGCTAAGAGACCAAGGGAAAGAAGTTGGGGCTCTGGCAAAACATTTTGGTTTGGGTGTTTCTGAAGAGTTCAAATCACTGGACAAAACAGGAAGACAGTGGTTCTCAAGCTTTAGTGGACATCAGAATTACCTGAACTGCTTGTTAAAATCCAGAGCACTGCTCTCTACCGCTGGAATTTCTGATTTAGACAGTACGGGGAGGCCCCACCAAAACGTTACAATTTTAACAAATTCCAAGTAATGTTGATATTTCTAGTCTGGAGATGATGTTTTGAAATCCAGTGCCCAAGAGGAAGAGCTGTTGAATGAGGACACCAATTTGAAGACATTTAAAAGCTTTGCTCAGCTGGCTTGATGAAAGAGCCATCAGCCATGCCTGTGAGACTGGGTGAGCAAAGCTTGCCACCAGAGGGCAGTGCTAGAGATCCTAGTCACCCCAATTTGGACAGAGCTGCTGTCCTAATTAGACCTGACTTAATCGGATGATCCAAAATAATTCACTTTTCATAATACAGATGTTTTGAGCAATTGGTTGCAAGGTCAGTCCTTAGGCATGAAATGCTCAGAGGGCCACGTCACATACAAGTTACTGAAGTCACTTCAGTTGTGTCTGACTCTGTGCAATGCCATAGACGGCAGCCCACCAGGCTCCCCCGTCCCTGGGATTCTCCGGGCAAGAACAATGGAGTGGGTTGCCATTCCCTCTCCAATGCATGAAAGTGAAAAGTGAAAGGGAAGTCGTTCAGTTGTGTCCAACTCTTAGCAACCCCATGGACTGCAGCCTAGCAGGCTACACCATCCATGGGATTTTCCAGGCAAGAGTACTGGAGTGGGTTGCCATTGCCTTCTCCAAGTGAGGACCCCCAAAGGGACATTAAAAAATCTTATAGCTTAAAAGCGCAGATACCAGGGATATTTTTCTAAAAAAAAAAAAAAAAAAAATGTGTTTTAGCTACCCTATGTGGTCTCTTCACTATCCAGTTGGATTCAGTCTTCTGGAACTTAACTGTGGGGAAGATAACACTAAATATCACCCCGCTTTGCTAAGGTAATGCTATGAGAGTTGTGTTTTGAAATATATCACTTTCTCATGAAAAGTAATAGAAAATTATTGCTTGAATCTTTGCTACAAATTTTAGTCAAACTCATTCATGAAGCTGGATTTCAGTTCTTTCACTTCCAGAATTATGGACCAAATACCAGATAGTAGCTCAGTTCAGTTCAGTTGCTCAATTGTGTCCGACTCCCTGCAAACCCATGGACTGCAGCACATCAGGCTTCTCTGTCCATTGACAACTCCTGGAGCTTACTCAAACTCATGTCCATAGAGTCGGTGATGCCATCCAATCATCTCATCCTCTGTTGACCCCTTCTCCACCCACCTTCAATCTTTTCCAGCATCAGGGTCTTTTCAAATGAGTCAGTTCTTCGCATCAGGTGGCCAAAGTATTGGAGTTTCAGCTTCAGCATCAATTCTTCAAATGAATATTCAGGACTGATTTCCTTTAGGATGGACTGGTTGGATCTCCTTGCAGTCCAAGGGACTCCCAAGAGTCTTCTCCAACACCACAGTTCAAAAGCATCAGTTCTTCAGTACTCAGCTTTCTTTATAGTCCAACTTTCACATCCATATATGACTACTGGAAAATCATAGCTTTGACTAGATGGAGCTTTGTTAGCAAAGTAATGTCTCTGCTTTTCAATATGCTGTTGATGTTGTACATAGCTTTTCTTCCATGAAGCAAGTGTCTTTTAATTTCATGGCTGCAGTCACCATCTCCAGTAATTTCGGAGACCCACCCCCACAAAAAAAATAAAATCTCTCACTGTTTCCATTGTTTCCCCATCTATTTGCCATGAAGTGATGGGACTGGATGCCATGTTCACAGTTTTCTGAATGTTGAGTTTTAAGCCAACTTTTTCACTCTCCTCTTTCACTTTCATTAAGAGGCTGTTTAGTTAGTTCCTCTTCACTTTCTGCCATAAGGGTGGTGTCATCTGCATATCTAAGGTTGTTGATATTTCTCCCGGAAATCTTGATTCCAGCTTGTGCTTCTTTCAGTCCAGCGTTTCTCATGATGTACTCTGCATATAAGTTAAATAAGCAGAGTGACAATATACAGCCTTGACGTTCTCCTTTCCCAATTTGGAACCAGTCTGTTGTTTCATGTCCAGTTCTAATTGTTGCTTCTTGACCTGCATACAGATTTCTCAAGAGGCAGGTAAGGTGGTCTGGTATTCACATCTCTTAAAAAATTTTCCACAGTTTGTTGTGATCCACACAGTCAAATGCTTTGGTATGGTCAATAAAGCAGAAGTAGATGTTTTTCTGGAACTCTCTTTCTTTTTTGATAGTAGTTACAATATTCATATCTCAAGTAATAGTTTCTATGAGAAATTTTGCAAAGAGCTAGTCTCAAAAAGAGTGTAATCATATTGACTGAATTACAGAATAGTAAGGAACTGGGAGTTCTTTCAGTTGCTGCCATTTAAACGTAGCTTTTATCATTCTTTATATATTTTGTTCTTTATAGAGATAAAGGGAATATTATTAATATGTGCTGTTTTATAAATAAATTCTAAGAATTTATTTCTAGTTAAGTCCAAACTAATTTGGACAAAACACTAGAATTGTACTTAGAGTCAAATATATTCTCAGTTTTAAATACATTACAGAGTAGAAAAATAAATTGTCTTCAAAAGCTAAAATTTACTTTCTATTATTTAATATTAAAGCCAGAAAACTGATTCTCTCAACTGTGAGAAATTACAAACATCTTAGATGCCTATATCAATTCTTTCTGCATACGACATTCCATCTTATTTGTTTTTAGAAATAATCTAATTGCAGTGACCATTTCTTACATCACAGATTCCCATTCTCTCTGTGAGATGGTAAGAAGAGGGTGGCAATGGTTGACTAATACGGACGAAAAAGTAGACCAGCGAATATGCAGAGTGGACAAGTGGCATTTATAGATGAGCAACACGTTTCCCAGCTATTAATATCAAGAACTAATCATAGTTTATACAGCTTCCTCACTCTTCACAGCCTGGCAAAGAGCTTTGGCAGCAGAGGGCCGAGTCGTTTCTCTCAGCCCGTTGCCATGGGATCCCATAGCCCTGGAGACCCTTCTACCAGAGTTTGCATCTCCAGCAATAGCGTCACTCACACTGGGAATTATCCCAGGGCAGGAGCGGAGGTGGCCCACTCGTGACCTCTTTGCAAAATCAGGAAGTGTTATTTCTGCAGTGGTTAAGTGAGTTTTCCCTTTTCCATGAGTAAGCTAGTTTGGTTGTTTTTGCTTTTAACCTTATGCCATTAAGTGCTGTGCATGTGTGTGTGTGTGTGTGTGTTTTAAATATAACTGACTTCTAGTGCATCAATATGACAAATGAATTATTGTATTGACCCACCTCTTTTCTAAGCATAAAATGTTTTCTTGTGTTTTTTTTTAAGAGTCATGTCAGAATTTTTTTTTTTTACTTTACAATATTGTATTGGTTTTGCCATACATCAGCATGAATCCATGGGTGTACATGTGTTCCCCATCCTGAATCCCCCTCCCACCTCCCTTCCCATACCATGCCTTAAGCATACAATGTTGATTTGCAAGATTAAGTCAAGGGCTCTGACATTCTCTCTGCTCTGAATTTTGTATATTTTATACAAAATATAAAATAGTCAACAAATGTATCACAAATTAACACTGAAAAAAAAACTATCTTTAAAATGCATAAAATATATGCATTTATAATATATATGGGAGTAAATATATTTGTACAGGTAAAGCTTTTTCATCACATAGTGTCCATTTGTTTACATTTCATGATAACTCAGAGCTGAGGATTAAATTTAGCTTTTACTTTCAACAAAAAAATGTTTTCTTAGCCAGTTAATACGATAAGATCAATGAGGTAATGTGTACACTTCTTAAAAATGTATGTATTTTCAAACATGGTAGAACCATTTAGAAGTAATTGACTTATACTTACATAATTTATATGTATATATCATTTCTATCTGCCTGATAAAATTTTACCTTTTGTCTGCTAAAGATTCTTCTACAATAATTCATTAACTTAATTGAAAAACTCACAGTACACAAAAGAGAAGCAAAAGACAAAAGTGAAAAGGAAAGATAAATCCATCTGAATATAAAGTCCCAAAGAACAGTAAGGAGAGATAAGAAAGCCTTCCTCAGTGATCAATGCAAAGAAATAGAGGAAAACAGTAGAATGGGAAAGACTAGAGATCTCTACCAGAAAATTATAGATGCCAAGGGAATATTTTATGCAAAGATGGGTACAATAAAGGACAGAAGTGGTATGGACCTAACAGAAGCAGAAGATATTAAGAAGAGGTGGCAAGAATACACAGAAAAATGGTACAAAAAATGTCCTAATGATCCAAATAACCACAATGGTGTGACCACTCACATAGAATCACACATCCTAGACTGTGAAGTCCAGTGATCCTTAGGAAGCATCACTATGAACAAAAATAGTGGAGGTGATGGGATTCCAGTTAATCTGTTTCAAATCCTAAAAGATGATGCTGTTAAAGTGCTGCATTCAATATGCCAGCCAGTTTGGAAAAATCAGCAGTGGCCACAGTACTGGAAAAGATCAATTTTCATTCCAATCCCAAAGAAAGGCAATGCCAAATAATGTTCAAACTACCACACAATTGCATTCATTTCACATGCTAGCAATGTAATGCTCAAAATCCTTCAAGCCAGGCTTCAACACTACATGAACCGAGAAATTTCAGATGCACAACCTAGATTTCGAAAAGGCAGAGGAACCAGAGATCAAATTGCCAACATCCATTGGATCATTGAAAAAGTAAGAGAATTCCAGAAAAAATATATACTTCTGCTTCACTGACTATACTAAAGCCTTTGACTGTGTGGATCACAACAAACTGGAAAATTCTGAAAGAGATGGGTATACCAGACCACCTTACCTGCCTCCTGAGAATCTGTATGCAGGTCAAGAAGCAACAGTTAGAACTGGACTTGGAACAATGAACTAGTTCAAAATCTGGAAAGGAGTTAAGACAAGGCTGTATATTGTCACCCTGCTTATTTAACTTATACGCAGAATATATCATGTGAAATGCTGGGCTGGATGAAGTACAAGCTTGAATCAAGGCTGCTGGGAGAAATATTAGTAACCTCAGATATGCAGATGACACCACCCTAATGGCAGAAAGCAAAGAGGAACTGAAGAGCCTCTTGATAAAGGTGAAAGAGGAGAGTGAAAAAGCTGGTTTAAAACTCAATATTTAAAAAACTAAGGTCATGGGTTTTGATCCTATCACTTCATGTCAAATAGATGGGAAAAAAATGGAAACAGTGACAGACTTCATTTTCTTGGGCTCCAAAATCACTGTGGACGGTGACTGCAGCCATGAAATTAACAGACGTTTGCTCCTTGGAAGAAAACCTAGATAGCATATTAAAAAGCAGAGACATCAGTTTGCTGTCTGGTCAAAGCTATGGTTTTTCCAGTAGTCACGTACAGATGTCAGAGTTGGACCATAAAGAAGGTTGAAGGCCGAAGAATTGATGCTTTTGAAGTGTGGTGCTGGTGAAGACTCTTGAGAGTCCCTTGGTCAACAAGGAGATCAAACTAGTCCATCCTAAAGGAAATCAACCCTGAATATTCACTGGAAGGACTGATGCTGAAGCTGAAACTCTAATACTTTGGCTACCTGATGTGAAGAACTGACTCATTGGAAAAGACTGATTCTGGAAAAGATTGAAGGCAGGAGGAGAAGGGGATGACACAGGATGACATGGTTGGATGGTATCATCAAGTCAATGGACATGAGTTAGAGCAACTCTGGGAGTCAAAGAACAGGAAAAACTATGGTGCTGCAGACCATGGGGCCTCAAAGAGTTGGACACAACTGAGTGACTGCTAACAGCAACAACAACACAGAAGTCACTCAACAGCATTTTTTAGAATGTATGTTTTAAACTAATTCATGCAAGAATTAATCAAAACAGAAGCAGAGTAATAAGGCTCAGAGATCGGTATTTCGTTTCTCTACAATTCTATGATACAGGATAATTTAATGAAAATTTAAAATTTTGATTCAATTAGTATTTCTGGAATGCCAACTGTGTGCAAAAGGCGTTGGTTGCGGGGACAGACCACTAAGGACCAATCCACTATTCAAACACCACTTCTTCCTAAAGAGTAGAACCTCCTTTCTCCTGGGCGTGGCACTTTACCACACTGAAAAACTATATTTCCCACCTTCCTTTGCAGATAAAATAGCCACAGAACCAGCCAGTAGCAAGTGGCACAAGTGGTAGGGTGAGTCAACTTGGCTGGAAGTTGGCTCTCCTATTCTTCTTTGGCTTGTTGCCTGGAACACAAATGTGAGGGCTGGCTTTCCAGGATAGAAGTGAGCATTCATAAGGTTAGCGCTATACAACAGAAGGACCTTGGGACAGTGGTGACTACATTAGTGAGGGTACTCTAGAGAAACAGAACCAATAAGATGTAAACATATTACATATAAAGAGATTTAATATAAGGAATCAGCTCGTGTAATTATGAAATCCCTGGGACTATGGTCCACAGACCGGAAACTCAGGAAAGTGGATGTTTCAGTTTGAGTCTGAAGACTTGGAAAAAAACATCTCAGTTTGAAGGTATTCAGGCAAAAAAGGCTCCCTGTTACTCAGCTTTCTGGTTCTATTCAGCCTTTCAACTGATTGGATTTGGTCCACTCGTAACAGGGAGGACAATCTGCTCTACTCAGTCCACTGATTCAAATGTTAGCTTCATCCAGAAACACTCACACACACACACTTTAAAGTTATTTGATTAAATACCTATGTACCCATGGCTCAGTCCATTTGACATAAAATTAACTGTATTAGTGACATTTGGCCAAACGCTGCACTCCTCTCTCTCATGATCGTTGCTATATTCTATTATTCTGATGACTTTGACAATCCATGAGTCCTCTGAGGAATAGATTTATGTTTTGTAGGGGTTTCTTTTCTTTTAAGTAATCTGGATCTCAAGTGAGGAAGGCTGAGTTAATCCTGCTTCTGAATACATTGCCCATTGTCACCCATGGTCATCTTAAGATCACCCACTGCCAAATTTTACCTATTTATTTACTCATTTACTTAGTCTCTGTATAGAACTGCAATTCTTCTGCCATCCATAGGCAAAGTGTAAAGTGAAAATGCACACTTTTGAATTTGTGTTTCTGTTGTTCCCTGTTTTATGTATTTTTTTAATTTTTATAAGTGATATTGTGTTACATTCTAGGTTTTAATATGTTAACTAATTCTGTGTTTTGATTTGTTTACTCAATATATTTTTAAGATCCATCCATGGAAAGATGATGCTGTGAAAGTGCTGCACTCAATATGCCAGCAAATTTGGAAAACTCAGCAGTGGCCACAGGACTGGAAAAGGTCAGTTTTCATTCCAATCCCAAAGAAAGGCAATGCCGAAGAATGCTCAAACTACTTCACAATTGCACTCATCTCACATGCTAGTAAAGTAATACTCAAAATTCTCCAAGCCAGGCTTCAGCAATATGTGAACCATGAACTTCCAGATGTTCAAACTGGTTTTAGAAAAGGCAGAGGAACCAGAGATCAAATTGCCAACATCAACTGGATCGTGGAAAAAGCAAGAAAGTTCCAGAAAAACATCTATTTCTGTTTTATTGACTATGCCAAAGCCTTTGACTGTGTGGATCACAATAAACTGTGGAAAATTCCGAAAGAGATGGGAAAACCAGACCACCTGACCTGCCTCTTGAGGAACCTGTATGCAGGTCAGGAAGCAACACTTAGAACTGGACATGGAACAACAGACTGGTTCCAAATAGGAAAAGGAGACATGTCAAGGCTGTACATTGTCACCCTGCTTATTTAACTTATATGCAGAGTACATCATGAGAAGCACTGGGCTGGATGAAGCACAAGCTGGAATCAAGATTGCCGGGAGAAATATCAATAACCTCAGATATGCAGATGACACCAAGCTTATGGCAGAAAGTGAAGAAGAACTAAAGAGCCTCTTGATGAAAGGGAAAGAAGAGAGTGAAAAAGTTGGCTTAAAGCTCAACATTCAGAAAATGAACATCATGGCATCTGGTCCCATCACTTCATGGCAAATAGATGGGGAAACAGTGAAAACAGTGGCTGACTTTATATTTCAGGGCTCCAAAATCACTGCAGATGGTGATTGCAGCCAGGAAGTTAAAAGATGCTTACTTCTTGGAAGGAAAGTTATGATCAACCTAGACAGCATATTGAAAAGCAGAGACATTACTTTGTCAACAAAGGTCAGTCTAGTCAAGGCTATGGTTTTTCCAGTGGTCATGTATGGATGTGAGAGTTGGACTGAGAAGAAAGCTGAGTGCCAAAGAATTGATGCTTTTTAACTGTGGTGTTGGGGAAGACTCTTGAGAGTCCCTTGGACTGCAAGGAGATCCAACCAGTCCATTCTGAAGGAGATCAGCCCTGGGTGTGCATTGGAAGGACTGATGTTGAAGCTGAAACTCCAATACTTTGGCCACCTGATGCAAAGAGCTGACTCATTGGAAAAGACTCTGATGCTGGGAGGGATTGGGGGCAGAAGGAGAAGGGGACGATGGAGGATGAGATGGGTGGATGGTATCAGCGACTCAATGGACATGGATTTGTGTGGACTCCGAGAGTTGGTGGTGGACAGGGAGGCCTGGCGTGCTGCAGTTCATGGGGTCACAAAGAGTTGGACATGACTGAGTGACTGAACTGATGGTTCCACATGTACATTCAATATCAGTTACTTCTAATTGATGCGCAATGTTTTCTGGTAAACAGTTGCCACAAGTTACCTATTTGTTCTCCCAAGACATTTATTGGTTGCTTCCAAATCTTCACCACCACAGTAATGAAGCAATAAGCATTCATTTACAAGCCCCTTTAGACCTCATGAGAATTTCTTTAGCATGTGTATAATGTGTGTATATGTACAATGAACCCCATGGACTATAGCCTGCCCAACTCCTCTGTCCATGGAATTCTCCAGGCAAGAATACTGAAGTAGGTAGCCAGTCCCTTCTCTAAGGGATCCTCCCACCCAGGGATTGAATCCAGGTGTCCTGAATTCCAAGCAGATTCTTTACTGCTGAGCCACCAGGGAAGCCCAAACATATGTCTACACACATATAAATCCACCTGCAATGCAGGAGACCTGGGTTTGATTCCAGAGTCAGGAAGATCCTCTGGGGTAAAAAAGAGCAACCCACTCAAGTATTCTTGCCTGAGAAATCCCATGGATAGAGGAACCTAGCGGGCTACAGACCAGGGCATTACAAGAGTCAGATATGACTGAATGATACCACTACCACATTTTATATGTATGTACGCACATGTGTATAATGTATATGTGTATATACACATATGTTAAATATATACATATTTCAAGAGATGAATTTCTGGGTCACAGAAACTTCACATTCTTATTTAACTAAGGAGTATGAAAATATTCTTTCCAAAATGGCTTGATCTGTCAACGCTCCTTCCCACAGCACATGAGACTATCAATACATTTACATCCTCTCCAACACTTGGCATTGCTTACTTCCCAAATCTTGCCTTTCCAGCAATACAAAATTATATTTCTGTTTTTAATTTGCTTTTCTTGGATTAGCACTGTGTTTCAGAACCATTTTATATACTTAGTCTTTTGGTGGTTTCTCTTATCTACATCATTGTCCATATTTCTATTGGGATTTTTGTCTTTTTGTTGTTGTTGATCATTTTCAGAAAGCTTTTGTGTATTCTACATACTAATCCATTCCCAGATTTAGGCATTTGAAATGCATCCTTCCATTTTTGCTATCTGTTTATTACATATTCCATTAAATTCCTCATATAACAGAAATGCTTAATTTTGATATAAAATAACATTTTTTTCATGGCTTTTACTTTAAGTTTTATTTAAGAAGTTTTTCTCCACTCCATCTCTTAATCACAAAGATATTATCGCATATTTTCTTTTATTCCTTCCAATTTTATCTTCCACACTTAAATATTTTAGTCCATCTGTAGTCTACTATTGTATGTGGCAATATATAGGAATCCCATTTCATTTTTCTCCATAAAGTGAATAATTTTCTCAACATCATTGACTAAACAGTTGGTTCCTTTCCCACTAATTATGATGCCCTTTTTATCACATATGCATACACTAACATGTCTCTGAGGCTATTGCTATATTTCGTTTCTTTTTTTATCTATCCTTATTCATCATATTGATCTCTATATCCCCAAAGCCTAGCAGAATGCCTAAAACTTTTGGTGAAATAAATGATGATAGCATATTCATAACAAAGCCTTTTTAACCAGTGTCCATTTTACATAATTTTCAGATCAACCAGAGTTCTCTTCCCATTGTAAACATAGCAGCATGCTCACAATCTCTGAACACTCACAGCTGAGACTTTTCATTATTAAAAAGTCCCTTGCATTTTTATACCTATCAATTAAAGTATATGTTCATAAGAATTATTTATTTTAGTTCGAAAACTGTTTATGCCTACTATACTTATTATGGCAAATATACAAATAAATATCTTTCTTTTCTTTTCTTCTTATAAATAACAGTACAAAGAGTTGTTTCAATAAGGGTTATTTTGAAGGACTGCAATAAGGAGAATTGTTAAAATAATTATTGCAAAATAGGTGTGGGCTAGGCAACAATGACTGATTGAGAGAAGGGGATGGATAGATACAGAGGAATCCTCTACTCACAGGGTTTTAACCTCTTATACACTGTGGAGAAATTGAATCTAGAAAACAGACAATACCTATGGGCATGTTTATGAAAGACAGATGAATTGGAATTATAAACAGGTTGTGTGCATGCAGGCTCAGTAGCCCAGTTGTGTCTGACTCATTGCAACTCCCAGGATTACAGTCCATCAAGTTCCTCTGTCCATGGGATTTCACAGGCAAGAATACTGGAGTGGGTTGCCATTTCTTCCTCCAGGGAATCTTACCAATCCAGGGATTGAACCCACATCTCCTGCATTGGCAGAAGGATTCTTTTACCACTGAGCTCCCTGGGAAGCCCATAAACAGGTTGTCTATACTCACCAAATAGGAAAAGGAGTACATCAAGGCTATATATTGTCATCGTGCTTATTTAACTTATATGAAGAGTACATCATGAGAAACGCTGGGCTGGAAGGAGCACAAGCTGGAATCAAGATTGCTGGGAGAAATATCAATAACCTCAGATATGCAGATGACACCACACTTATGGCAGAAAGTGAAGAGGAATTAAAGAACCTCTTGATGAAAGTGAGAGAGGAGAGTGAAAAAGTTGGCTTAAAGCTCAGCATTCAGAAAACGAAGATCATGGCACCTGGCTCCATCACTTCATGGCAAATAGATAGGGAAACAGTGGAAACAGTGTCAGACTTTATTTTTGGGGGCTCCAAAATCACTGCAAACAGTGATTACAGCCAGGAAATTAAAAGATGCATACTCCTTGGAAGGAAAGTTATGACCAACCTCAGTTCAGTTCAGTTCAGTTCAGTTCAGTCGCTCAGTCGTGTCTGACTCTTTGCGACCCCATGAATCGCAGCACACCAGGCCTCCCTGTCCATCACTAACTCCCAGAGTTCACTCAGACTCACATCCATCGAATCAGTGATGCCATCCAGCCATCTCATCCTCTGTCGTCCCCTTTTCCTCCTGCCCCTAATCCCTCCCAGCATCAGAGTGTTTTCTGATGAGTCAACTCTTCGCATGAGGTGGCCAAAGTACTGCAGTTTGAGCTTTAGCATCATTCTCTCCAAAGAAATCCCAGGGCTGATCTCCTTCAGAATGGACTGGTTGGATCTCCTTGCAGTCCAAGAGACTCTCAAGAGTCTTCTCCAACACCACAGTTCAAAGGCATCAGTTCTTCGGTGCTCAGCTTTCTTCACAGTCCAACTCTCACAACCATACATGACCACTGGAAAAACCATAGCCTTGATTAGATGGACCTTTGTTGGCAAAGTAATGTCTCAGCTTTTCAATATGCTATCTAGGTTGGTCATAACTTTTCTTCCAAGGGGTAAGCGTCTTTTAATTTCATGGCTGCAGTCACCATCTGCAGTGATTTCGGAGCCCACAAAAATAAAGTTTGACACTGTTTCCACTGTTTCCCCATCTATTTGCCATGAAGTGATGGGACCAGATGCCATGCTGTTCGTTTTCTGAATGTTGAGCTTTAAGCCAACTTTTTCGCTTTCCTCTTTCCCTTTCATCAAGAGGCTTTTTAATTCCTCTTCACTTTCTGCCATAAGGGTGGTGTCATTTGCATATCTGAGGTTATTGATATTTCTCCCGGCAATCTTGATTCCAGCTTGTGCTCTTTCCAGCCCAGTGTTTCTCATGATGTACTCTGCCTATAAGTTAAATTAGCAGGGTGACAATATACAGACTTCACGTACTTCTTTTCCTATTTGGAACCAGTCTATTGTTCCATGTCCAGTTCTATCTCTTGCTTCCTGACCTGCATATAGGTTTCTCAAGAGGCAGGTCAGGTGATCTGGTATTACCATCTCTTTCAGAATTTTCCACGGTTTATTGTGATCCACACAGTCAAAGGCTTTGGCATAGTCAATAATGCAGAAATAGATGTTTTTCTGGAACTCTCTTGCTTTTTCCATGATCCAGTTGATGTTGGCAATTTGATCTCTGGTTCCTCTGCCTTTTCTAAAACCAGCTTGAACATCTGGAAGTTCACGGTTCACATATTGCTGAAGCCTGGCTTGGAGAATTTTGAGCATTACTTTACTAGCGTGTGAGATGAGTGCAATTGTGCGGTAGTTTGAGCATTCTTTGGCATTGCCTTTCTTTGGGATT
>SJYT01029884.1:258565-370265 GCA_006410635.1 Cephalophus harveyi | reverse complement strand
TCGCAGATGCCAAAGTGGTGTGATTCGAAGCTCAGGGTGACCTTCGAGGCAGTGCAGGGAAATCAGGTTCATCTGGAGTGGACTGAGACATTTGGGGGTCTTTTGGAATGGTGGCACGAACCCTGGAATTCCTCTCGACATTCTTGTTGAGAGCTCGCCCTCATGCTGTGCGACGGGAATGCCAGAATCCTTTCCTGTCGAAGCAGGGAAAGGATCCCTCATCGGGAGAGGAGGAACAGGAAAGGGGGCTCCTCTTGAGTTGTGGTGGGACCCTCAGTGTTCCTCTCGAGTGGAGATGGTTATGTCGGGAACTTCGTGGGTTACAGCAAGGCTGTGAAGGACCCTTTGAGGTTCAGGAGTGAAGGCCGGTTTTGTCTTGGGATTCCGCAGCAGAAAACGGCCTCATCTCACCTGCAGGGGAGAACCTCCTGGTTTTTCTCGAGTTGCAGCAGGTCCCTCTCAAGTTAAGATGGGGACTTCAGGGAGCCTCTCGCTTGGAAACAGGAAAGGCCAGTCTCCGTGCGAGTTGACAGGGCCTCTTCGTGATTCCTTTCCAGTCAGTGCCGGGTCTTAAGTTCCCGTCTGGAGTTGAAGCTGGAACCTGAGGTTTCCTCACCAGTGCTGGCATGGAACTTGGGGTTTCCCTGGAGTCTCTCCAGGGGAGTCAGGCCTCGTCTCCTGTGGTTGCAGGTCCCTCTCAAGTTAAGATGGGGACTTCAGGGAGCCTCTCGCTTGGAAACAGGAAAGGCCAGTCTCCGTGCGAGTTGACAGGGCCTCTTCGTGATTCCTTTCCAGTCAGTGCCGGGTCTTAAGTTCCCGTCTGGAGTTGAAGCTGGAACCTGAGGTTTCCTCACCAGTGCTGGCATGGAACTTGGGGTTTCCCTGGAGTCTCTCCAGGGGAGTCAGGCCTCGTCTCCTGTGGTGCATGCACGTCCGCTTTCCTCCCAAGCTGTAGCTGCAGTGTCAGGCTTCCCCTCGGCTTGACCCCGGGATCTCAGTGTTCTGGATGCTCAGGGTGACCTTCGAGGCACTGCAGGGAAATCAGGTTCATCTGGAGTGGACGGAGATATTGGGGGGTCTTTAGGAATGGTGGCATGACCCTAGGAGTTCCTCTGGACTTTCCTGTTGAGAGCACGCCCTCTTGCTTTGTGACGGGAACGCAGAATCCTTTCCTGTCGAAGCAGGGAAAGGATCCCTCATCGGGAGTGGAGGAGTGGGAAAGGGGGCTCCTCTTGAGTTGTGGTGGGACCCTCAGTGTTCCTCTCGAGGGGAGATGGTTATGTCGGGGAACTTCTTGGGTTGTAGCAAGGCTGAGAAGGACCCTTTGAGGTTCAGGAGGGAAGGCCAGTTTTCTCTTGGGATGCCACAGCAGAAAACAGCCTCATCTCGCCTGCAGGGGAGAACATCCTGGTTTTTCTCGAGTTGCGGCAGGTCCCTCTCGAGTTATGACGGGGACCTGAGGGAGCCTCTCGCGTGGCCTCAGAAAAGGCCAGTCTCCGTGCGAGTTGAGAGGGGATGCTCGGGATTCCTCTCCAGTCGGTTCCGGATCCTAAGTCCCCGTCTGGAGCCGAAGCTGGAACCTGAGGTTTCCTCTCCAGTGCTGGCATGGAATTTGAAGTTTCTCTGGAGTCTCTCCAGGGGAGTCAGGCCTCGTCTCCTGTGGTTGCATTCACGGCCGCTTTCCTCCCGAGCAGTAACTGCAGTGTCAGTCTTCCCCTCCACTTGATCCTGAGATCTATGTCTTTCCCTCAAGAGGCCACAGTCCTGTGGCTCGAGCCACCATGGTGTGCGGCGATACGCAGGTGACACTGGAGGTAGTGCAGGGAAATCAGGTTCATCTGGAGTGGACTGACACATCTGGGGGACTTTTAGTATGTTGGCACGACCCATGGAGATCTCAGCTTTCCTGTTGAGAGCGCCACCTCTTCGGATGTGACGGGAATGGTGGAAATCCTTTCCCGACGAAGCAGGGATAAAGACCCTCATCTCGAGCTCACGATGGGGAAACGACGCTCCTCCTGAGGTTTGCCGGGACCCTTAGTGTTCCTTCCACGTGGGGACTGGTATGTCGGGGAACTTCTTGAGTTGGAGCAAGGGTGGGAAGGACGCTTGCGAGGTTCAAGTGGGAAGGCGTGATTTCCCTCGTGATGCCACAGCAGAAAAGGGCCTCATCTGGCCTGCAGGGGAGAACGTCCTGGTTTTTCTCGAGTTGCGGCAGGTCCATCTCGAGTTACGACAGGAACCTCAGGGACCCACTGGCGTGTCCTCAGGAAAGACCAGTCTCCATACGAGTTGTGAGGGGCCCCTCGGGATTCCTGTCCAGTCAGTGTCGGGTCCTAGGTACTCGTCTGGAACTGCAGCCAGAACCTGAGGTTTCCTCTACAGTGCTCACATGGATCTTGGGGTTCCTCTGGAGTCTCCACAGGAGAGTCAGGACTCTTCTCAGGTTGAGACATACACGTCCGTTTTCCTCCCAAGTTGTAGCAGCAGTGCCAAGCTTCCCGACGAGTTGATACACGGATCTGTGGCTTTCTCTCGAGGTGCCACAGGGCTGTCGCAGATGCCACCGTGGTGTGATTCGATGCTCAGGGTGACCTTCGAGGCAGTGCAGGGAAATCAGGTTCATCTGGAGTGGACTGAGACATTTGGGGGTCTTTTGGAATGGTGGCACGAACCCTGGAGTTCCTCTCGACATTCTTGTTGAGGGCTTTCCCTCTTGCTGTGCGACGGGAATGCCAGAATCCTTTCCTGTAGAAGAAGGGAAAGGATCCCTCATTGGGAGCTGATGAGGGGGAAAGGGGGCTCCTCTTGAGTTGTGGTGGGACCCTCAGTGTTACTCTCGAGTGGAGATGGTTATGTCGGGGAACTTCTTGGGTTGTAGCAAGGCTATGTAGGACCCTTTGAGGTTCAGGAGGGAAGGCCGGTTTTCCTTGGAATGCCACAGCAGATAACGGCCTCATCTGGCCTGAAGGGGAGAACCTCCTGGTTTTTCTCGAGTTGAGGGAAGTCCCTCTCGAGTTACGACGGGGACCTCAGGGACCCGCTGGCATAGCCTCAGGAAAGACCAGTCCCCATACGAGTTGCGAGGGGCCCCTCGGGATTCCTGTCCAGTCAGTGTCGGGTCCTAGGTACTCGTCTGGAAGTGCAGCCAGAACCTGAGGTTTCCTCTCCAGTGCTGACATGGATCTTGGCCTTCCTCTGGAGTGTCCACAGGAGAGTCAGTACTCTTCTCAAGTGGGGCGACATACACGTCTGTTTTCCTCCCAAGCTGTAGCAGCAGTGTCAGGCTTCCGGACGAGTTGACACAGGGATCTGTGGCTTTCCCTCGAGGTGCCACAGGGCTGTCGAAGTTGCCACCGTGGTGTGATTCGATTTTCAGGTGATCTTCGAGGCAGTGTAGTGAAATCAGATTCATCTGGAGTGGATTGAGACATTTGGGGGTCTTTTAGAATCTTGTCATGACCCCTGGAGTTCCTCTCGACTTTCCTGTTGAGAGCACACTCTCTTGCTGTGTGACGGGAAAGCCAGAATCCTTTCCTGTCGAAGCAGGGAAAGGATCCTCATCGGGAGTGGAGGACGGGGAAAGGAGGCTCCTCCTGAGTTGTGGTGGGACTCTCAGTGTTCCTCTCGAGTGAAGATGATTATGTCGGGGAACTTCTTGGGTTGTAGCAAGGCTGTGAAGACCCTTTGAGGTTCAGGACGGAAGGCAGGTTTTCTCTTGGGATGCTGCAGCAGAAAACGGCCTCATCTCGTTTGGAGGGGAGAACCTCCTGGTTTTTCTCAAGTTGTGGCAGGTCCCCCTCAAGTTCCAACGGGGACCTCAGGGAACCTCTCATGTGGCCTCAGGAAAGGCCATTTGACGTGCAAGTTGAGATGGGCTCCTCGGGATTCCTCTCCAGTCGGTGCCGGGTCCTATGTCCCCATCTGGATCCGAAGCTGGAACCTGAAGTTTCCTCTCCAGTGCTGGCAAGAAACTTGGGGTTTCTCTGGAGTCTATCAAGGGGAGTCAGGCCTCGTCTCCTGTGGTTGCATGCACGTCTGCTTTCCTCCCAAGCTGGAGCTGCAGTGTCACGCTTCCCCTTGACTTGACCCCAGGATCTCTGTCTTTCCCTCGAGATGCCACAGGCCTGTGGCACAAGCCACCGTGGTGTGAGGCGATACGCAGGTGACACTCGAGGTTGTGCAGGGAAATCAGGTTCATCTGGAATGGACTGAGACATCTGGGGGACTTTTAGTATGTTGGCACGAGCCCTGGAAATCTTGGCTATCCTGTTGAGAGCGCCACCTCTTGAGATGTGATGGGAACGGTGGGAATCCTGTCCAGACGAAGCATGGAAAAAGACCCTCATCTCCAGCTGATGATGGGGAAACGAGGCTCCTCCAGAGGTGTGCCGGGACGCTTAATGTTCCTCCCGCGTGGGGACTGGAATGTTGGGGAACTTCTTGAGTTGCAGCTAGGGTGGGAAGGACGCTTGTGAGCTTCAAGTGGGAAGGCGTGATTTCGCTCGTGATGCCACAGCTGAAAAGGGCCTCATCTCGCCTGCAGGGAGAACCTCCTGGTTTTTCTCGAGTTGCAGCAGGTCCTTCTCCAGTTTCGTCGGGGACCTCAGGGACCCGATGGTGTGGCCTCAGGAAAGACCAGTCTCCATACGAGTTGCGAGGGGCCCCTTGGGATTCCTGTCCAGTCAGTGTCGGGTCCTAGGTACTCATCTGGAACTGCAGCCAGAATCTGAGGTTTCCTCTCCAGTGCTGACATGGGTCTTGGGGTTACTCTGGAGTCTCCACAGGAGAGTCATGACTCTTCTCAAGTGGAGACATACACGTCCGTTTTCCTCCCAAGCTGTATCAGCAGTGTCAGGCTTCCAGATGAGTTGATATAGGGATCTGTGGCTTTCCCTCGAGGTGCCACAGGGTTATCACAGATGCCACCGTGGTGTGATTTGTTGTTCAGGTGACCTTCGAGGCAGTGTAGTGAAATCACATTCATCTAGAGTGGACTGAGACATTTGGGGGTCTTTTGGAATTGTGGCACGACCGCAGGAGCTCCTTTCGACTTACCTGTTGAGAGCACGCCCTCTTGCTGTGCAACGGGAACGCCAGAATCCTTTCCTGTCGACGCAGGGAAAGGATACCTCATCGGGAGCGGAGGAGGGGGAAAGGGAGCTCCTCTTGAGTTATGGTGGGACCCTCAGTATTCCTCTCAAGTGGAGATGGTTATGTCCAGGAACTTCTTGAACTGTAGCAAGGCTGTGAACGACCCTTTGAGATTCAGAAGGGAAGGCCAGTTTTCACTTGGGATGCCTCATTTGAAAACAGCCTCATCTCGTCTGGAGGGGAGAACCTCCTGGTTTTTATCAAGTTGTGGCAGCTCCTCTCGAGTTAAGACGGGGCCCTAGGGACCCTCTCTCTTGGCCTCAGGAAAGGCCAGTCTCCGTGCGAGTTGAGAGGGACTCCTCGGGATTCCTCTCCATTCGGTGCCGGGTCCTAAGTCCCTGCCTGGAGCCGAAGCTGGAACCTGAGTTTTCCTCTCCAGTGCTGGCATGGAATTTGGGGTTCTCTGGAGAATCTCAAGGCGAGTCAGACCTCGTCTCCTGTGGTTGCATGCACGTCTCCTTTCCTCCCAAGCTGGTGCTGCAGTGTCACGCTTCCCCTTGACTTGACCCCAGGATCTCTGTCTTTCCCTCGAGATGCCACAGGCCTGTGGCACGAGCCACCGTGGTGTGAGGAGATATGCAGGTGACACTCGAGGTTGTGCAGGGAAATCAGGTTCATCTGGAATGCACTGAGACATCTGGGGGACTTTTAGTATGTTGGCACGAGCCCTGGAGATCTCGGCTATCCTGTTGAGAACGCCACCTCTTGTGATGTGATGGGAACGGCGGGAATCCTGTCCCAACGAAGCATGGAAAAAGACCCTCATCTCGAGCTCACGATGGGGATACGAGGCTCCTCCTGAGGTGTGCCGGGACCCTTAGTGTTCCTCCCGCGTGGGCACTGGTATGTCGGGGAACTTCCTGAGTTGCAGAAAGGTTGGGAAGGACGCTTGCGAGGTTCAAGTAAGAAGCTGTGATTTCCCTCGTGATGCCACAGCAGAAAAGGGCCTCATCTTGCCTGCAGGGGAGAACCTCCTGTTTTTTCTCGAGTTGTGGCAGGTCCCTCTCGAGTTACGACGGGGACCTCAGGGACCCTCTGGCGTGGCCTCAGGAAAGACCAGTCTGCATATGAGTTGCGAGGGGCCCCCACGGGATTCCTGTCCAGTCAGTGTCGGGTAATAGGTACTCGCCTGGAACTGCAGCCAGAATCTGAGGTTTCCTCTCCAGTGCTGACATGGATCTTGGGGTTCCTCTGGAGTCTCCAAAGGAGAGTCAGGAATCAACTCAAGTGGAGACATACACGTTCATTTTCCTCCCAAGCTGTAGCAGCAGTGTCAGGCTTCCTGACGAGCTGACACAGGGATCTGTGGCTTTCCCTCGAGTTTCCACAAGTCTGTTGCAGATGCCACCGTGGTGTGATTCGATGCTTAGGTGACCTTCGAGGGAGTGCAGGGAAAACAGGTTCATCTGGAGTGGACTGAGACATTTGGGTGTCTTTTCGAATGGTGGCACGAACCCTGGAGTTCCTCTCGACGTTCCTGTTGAGAGCACGCCATCTTATTGTGCGATGGAACGCCAGAATCCTTTCCTGCAGAAGCAGGGAAAGGATCCCTCATCGCGAGTCGAGGAGGGGGAAAGGGGGCTCCTCTTGAGTTGTGGTGGGACCCACAGTGTTCCTCCCGAGTGGAGATGGTTATGTCAGGGAAGTTCTTGAGTTGTAGCAAGGCTGTGAATGACCCTTTGAAGTTCAGGAGGGAAGGCCGGTTTTCTCTTGGGATGCCGCAGCAGAAAACGGCCTCATCTCGCCTGGAGGGGAGAACCTCCTGGTTTTTCTCGAGTTGCGGCAAGTCCGTCTCGAGTTATGACGGGGAGTTCATGGACCCTCTTGCATGGCCTCAGGAAAGGCCAGTCTCCGTGCCAGTTGAAAGGGGCTCCTCGGGATTCCTCTCCAGTCAGTTCCGGGTCCTAAGTCCCCGTCTGAAGCCAAGCTGGACTCTGAGTTTTCCCCTCCAGTGCTGGCATGGAACTTGGGGTTTCTCTGGAGTCTCTCAAGAGGAGTTCGGCCTTGTCTCCTGTGGTTGCATGCACATCCGCTTTCCTCCCGAGCTGTAGCTGCAGTGTCAGGCTTCCCCTCAACTTGACCCTGGGATCTCTGTCTTTCCCTCGAGATGCCACAGACCTGTGGCATGAGCCACCGTTTTGTGATGCGATACGCAGTGACACTCGATGTAGTGCACGGAAATCAGGTTCATCTGGAGTGGACTGAGACTCTGGGGGACTTTTGGTATGTTGGCACGACCCCTGGATATCTCGACTTTTCTGTTGAGAGAGCCACTTCCTGAGATGTGACGGGAACGGCGGGAATCCTCTCCCGACGAAACAGCGAATAAGACCCTCATCTTGAGCTCAAGATGGGGAAACGAGGCTCCTCTTGAGGTGTGCCAGGACCCTTAGTGTTCCTCCTGCGTGGGGACTGGTATGTCGGGGAACTTGTTGAGTTGCAGCAAGGGTGGGAAGGATGCTTGCGAGGTTCAAGTGTGAAGGTGTGATTTCCCTCGTGATGCCACAGCAGAAAAGGGCCTCATCTCGCCTGCAGGGGAGAACGTCCTGGTTTTTCTCGAGTTGCGGCAGGTCCCTCTCGAGCTTCGTCGGGGACCTCAGGGACCCACAGGCGTGGCCTCAGGAAAGACCGGTCACCATACAAGTTGCGAGGGGCCCTGCAGGATTCCTGTTCAGTCAGTGTCGGGTCCTAGGTACTTGTCTGGAACTGCAGCCAGAACCTGAGGTTTCCTCTCCAGTGCTCACATGGATCTTAGCGTTCCTCTGGAGTCTCCACAGCAGAGTCAGGACTCTTCTCAAGTGGCGACATACACGTCCGTTTTCCTCCCAAGGTGTAGCAGCAATGTCAGGCTTCCGGACGTGTTGACACAGGGATCTGTGGCTTTCCATCGAGGTGCTACAGGGCTGTCGCAGATGCCACCATGGTGTGATTTGATGCTCAGGGTGACCTTCGAGGCAGTGCAGGGAAATCAGTTTCATCTGGAGTGGATTGAGATATTTGGGGCTCTTTTGGAATGGTGGCCTGAACCCTGGATTTCCTCCCGAGTTTCCTGTTGAGAGCACGCCCTCTTACCATGGGACGGGAACGCCAGAATCTTTTCCTGTCGAAGCAGGGAAAGGATCCCTCATTGGGAGCAGAGGAGGGGGAAAGGGGGCTCCTCTTGAGTTGTGGTGGGACCCTCATTGTTCCTCTCCAGTGGAGATGGTTATGTCGGGGAATTCTTGAGTTGTTGCAAGGCTGTGAAGCACCCTTTGAGGTTCAAGAGGGAAGGCTGGTTTTCTCTTGGGATGCCACAGCAGAAAACGGCCTCATCTTGCCTGGAGGGGAGAACCTCCCGGTTTTTCTCGAATTGCTGCAGGTCCCTCTCAAGTTACGACGGGGACTTCAGGGACCCTCTCGAGTGGAATCAGGTAAGGCCAGCCTCTGTGAGAGTTGAGAGGGGCTCCTCGGGATTCCTCTCCAGTCTGTGCCGGGTCCTAAGTCCCCATCTGGAACCGAAGCTGGAACCTGAGATTTCCTCTCCAGTGCTGGCATGGAACTTGGGTTTTCTCTGGAGTCTCTCAAGGGGAGTCAGACCTCGTCTCCTGTGGTTGCAAGCATGTCCGCTTTCCTCCCGAGCTGTAGCTTCAGTGTCAGGCTTCCCCTTGACTTGACCCCAGGTTCTGTCTTTCCCTCCAAATGCCACAGGCCTGTGGCACGAACCACCGTGGTGTGAGAAGATACATAGGTGACACTCGAGGTAGGGCAGGGAAATCAGTTTCATCTGGAGTGGATTGCGACCTATGGGGGACTTTTAGTGTGTTGGCACGACCCATGGAGATCTCGGCTTTCCTGATGAGAGCACCAACTCTTGAGATATGACCGGAACGGTGGGAATCCTTTCCCGACGAAGCAGGGAAAAAGACCCTCATCTCGAGCTCACGATGGGGAAACGAGGCTCCTCCTGAGGTGTGCTGATACCCTTAGTGTTCCTCCCGCATGGGGACTGGTATGTCGGGGAACTTCTTGAGTTGGAGCAAGGGTGGGAAGGATGCTTGCAAGATTCAAGTGCGAAGGCGTGATGTCCCTTATGATGCCACAGCAGAAAGGGCCTCATCTCGCCTGCAGGGGAGAACCTCAGGGTTTTTCTCGAGTTGTGGCAGCTCCCTCGCGAGTTACTACAAGGACCTCAGAGACCCGCTGGTGTGTCCTCAGGAAAGACCAGTCTCTATACGAGTTATGAGGGGCCCCTCGGGATTTCTGTCCAGTCAGCGTCGGGTCCTAGGTACTCATCTGGAACTGCAGCCAGAACCTGAGGTTTCCTCTCCAGTGCTGAGATGGATCTTGGGGCTCCTCTGGAGTCTCCACAGGAGAGTCAGGACTCTTCTCAAGTGGCATCATACACGTTCGTTTTCCTCCCAAGCTGTAGCAGCAGTGTCAGGCTTCCTGACGAGTTGACACAGGGATCTGTGGCTTTCCCTTGTTGTGCCACAGTGCTGTCACTGATGCCACTTTGGTGTGATTCGAAGCTCAGGGTGACCTTCGAGGCTGTTCAGCGAAATCAGGTTCATCTGTAGTGGACTGAGACATTTGGGGTCTTTTGGAATGGTGGCACGTCCCCTGCAGTTCCTCTCAACTTTCCTGTTGAGAGCACATGATCTTGCTGTGCGACGGGAATGCCAGAATCCTTTTCTGTCGAATCAGGGAAAGGATCACACATCGGGAGCAGAGGAGGGGGAAAGGGGGCTCCTCTTCAGTTGTGGTGGTACCCTCAGTGTTCCTCTCGAGTGGAGATGGTTATGTCAGGGAACTTCTTGAGTTGTAGCAAGGATGTGAAGGACCCTTTGAGGTTCAGGAGGGAAGGCTGGTTTTCTCTTGGGATGCCACAGCAGAAAACGGCTTCATCTCGCCTGGAGGGAGAACCTCCTGGTTTTTCTCGAGTTGCGTCAGGTCTCTCTCGAGTTAAACAGGAACCTCAGGGACCCTCTCACGTGGACTCAGGAAAGGCCACTCTCCGTGCGAGTTGAGATGGGCTCCTCGGGATTCCTCTCCAGTCGGTGCCAGGTCCTAAGTCCTCGTCAGGAGCCGATGCTAGAAGCTGAGGTTTCCTCTCCAGTGCTGGCTTCGAACTTGGGATTTCTCTGGAGTCTCTCATGGGGAGTCAGACTTCGTCTCCTGTGGTTGGATGCACGTCCACTTTCCTCCCGAGCTGTAGCTTCAGTGTCAGGCTTCCCCTCGACTTGACCCCAGGATCTCTGTCTTTCCCTCGAAATGCCACAGGCCTGTGGCACGAACCACCATGGTGTCAGACGATACATAGGTGACACTCGAGGTAGTGCAGGGAAATCAGGTTCATCTGGAATGGACTGAGACATCTGGGGGACTTTTAGCATGTTGGCACCACCCATGGAGATCTCGGCTATCCTGTTGAGAGCACCACCTCTTGAGATGTGATGGAAACGGCGGGAATCCTTTCCCGACGAAGCATGGAAAAAGACGCTCATCTCGAGCTCACGATGGGGAAACTAGGCTCCTCCTGAGGTGTGCCTGGAACCTCTGTGTTCCTCCCGCGTGGGGACCGGTATGTCGGGGAACTTCTTCACTTGAACCAAGGGTGGGAAGGACGCTTGCGAGTTTCAAGAGGGAAGACATGATTTCACTCGTGATGCCACAGCAGAAAAGGGCCTCATCTCGCCTTCAGGGGAGAACCTCATGGTTCTTCTCGAGTTGTGGCAGCTCCCTCTTGAGTTACTACGAGGATCTCAGGGACCCGCTGGCGTGGCCTCAGGAAAGACCAGTCTCCATACGAGTTGCGAGGGGCTCCTTGGGATTTCTGTCCAGTCAGCATCGGGTCCTAGGTATTCATCTGGAACTGCAGCCAGAACCTGAGGTTTTCTCTCCAGTGCTGACATGGATCTTGGGGTTCCTCTGGAGTCTGCACTGGAGAGTCAGGACTCTTCTCAAGTGGCGACATACACGTCCGTTTACCTCCCAAGCTGTATCAGCAGTGTCAGGCTTCCTGACGAGTAGACAGGGATATGTGGCTTCCCTCGAGGTGCCACAGTGCTGTCGCAGATGCCACTGTGGTGTGATTCGATGCTCAGGGTGACCTTCGAGGCAGTGCAGGGAAATCAGGTTCATCTGGAGTGGACTGAGACATTTGGGGGTCTTTTGGAATTGTGGCACGACCCCTGGACTTCCTCTCGACTTTCCTGTTGAGAGTACGCCCTCTTGCCGTGGGACGGGAACGCCACAATCCTTTCCTGTCAAAGCAGGGAAAGGATCCCTCATCAGGAGCGTAGAAGGGGGAAAGGGGGCTCCTCTTGAGTTGTGGTGGGACCCTCAGTGTTCCTCTCGAGTGGAGATGGTTATGTCGGTGAACTTCTTCAGTTGTAGCATGGCTGTGAATGACCCTTTGAGGTTCAGGAGGGAGGGTCGCTTTTCTCTTGGGATGCCACAGCAGAAAACGGCCTCACCTCGCCTGGAGGGGAGAACCTCCTGGTTTTTCTCGAGTTGCGGCAGGTCCCATTCAAGTTAAGATGGGCACCTCAGGGACCCTCTTGCGTGACCTCAGGAAAGGACAGTCTCCGTGTGAGTGGAGAGGGGCTCCTCAGGATTCCTCTCCAGTTGGTGCCAGGTCCTAAGTCCCCGTCTGGAGCTGAAGCTGGAACCTGAGGTTTCCTCTCCAGTGCTGGCATGGAACTTGGGGTTTCTCTGGAGTCTCTCAAGGGGAGTCAGGCTTCGTCTCCTGAGGTTTCATGCGTGTCCGATTTCCTCCCGAGCTGTAGCTGCAGTGTCAGGCTTCCCCTCGACTTGACCCCGGGATCTCTGTCTTTCCCTCGAGATGCCACAGGCCTGTGGCACGAGCCACCATGGTGTGAGGAGATACGCAGGTGACACTCGAGGTAGCGCAGGGAAATCAGGTTCATCTGGAGTGAACTGAGACATCTGGGGGTCTTTTAGTATTTTTGCTCTACCTCTGGAGATCTCGGCTTTCCTGTTGAGAGCGCCACCTCTTGAGATGTGACAGGAACGGCGGGAATCCTTTCCCAAAGAAGTAGGGAAATAGACCCTCATCTCGAGTTCACAATGGGGAAACGAGGCTCCTCCTGAGGTGTGCCGGGACTCTTAGTGTTCCCCCCGCGTGGGGACTGGTATGTCGGGGAACTCCTTGAGTTGCAACAGTGGTGCGAAGACCCTTGCGAGGTTCACGTGGGAAGGCGTGATTTCTCTCGTGATGCCACAGCAGGAAAGGGTCTCATCTCGCCTACAGTGGAGAAAACTACCTGGTTTTACTCGAGTTGCAGCAGGTCCTTCTCGAGTTACAACGGGGACCTTAGGGACCGGCTGGCGTTGCCTCAGGAAAGACCAGTCTCCATACGAGTTGCGAGGGGCCCCTCGGGATTCCTGTCCAGTAGGTGTCGGGTCCTAGGTACTCGCCTGGAACTTCAGCCAGAACCGGAGGTTGCCTCTCCAGTGCTGACATGGATCTTGGGGTTCCTCTGGAGTCTCGACAGGAGAGTCAGGACTCTTCTCAAATGAAGACATTCATGTCCACTTTCCTCTCAAGCTGTAGCAGCAGTGTCAGGATTCCCGATGAGTTGAAACAGGGATCTGTGACTTTCCCTTGAGGTGCCATAGGGATGTCGCAGATGCCACCATGGTGGGATTCGAAGCTCAGGGTGACCTTCGAGGCAGGGCAGGGAAATTAAGTTCATCTAGATTGGACTGAGACAATTGGGGTTCTTTTGCAATGGTGGCAGGAACCCTGGAGTTCCTCTCGACGTTCCTGTTGAGAGCACGCCTTCTTGCTGTGCGACGGGAACGCCTGAATCCTTTCCTGTCGAAGCAGGGAAAGGATCCCTCATCCGGAGCAGAGGAGGGGGAAAGGGGGCTCCTCTTGATTTGTGGTGGGACCCACAGTGTACTTCTCGAGTGGAGATGGTTATTTCGGGGAACTTCTTAAGTTGAAACAAGGCTGTGAACGACCTTTTGAAGTTCAGGAGTGAAGGCCACTTTTCTCTTGGGATGCCGCAGCAGAAAACGGCCTCATCACGCCTGGAGGGGAGAACCTCCTGGTTTTTCTCGAGTTGCGGCAGGTCCCTCTAGAGTTACGACGGTGAGCTCAGGGACCCTCTCACGTGGCCTCAGGAAAGGCCAGTTTTCGTGCGAGTTGAGAGGGTCCCCTCGGGATTCCTCTCCAGTCAGTTGCAGGTCCTAAGTCCCCATCTGGAGCCAACGCTGGAACCTGAGGTTTCCTCTCCAGTGCTGGCATGGAACTTGGGGTTTCTCTGGAGTCTCTCAAGGGGAGTCAGGCCTCGTCTCCTGTGGTTGCAAGCACATTCGCTTTCCTCCCGAGCTGGAGCTGCAGTGTCAGGCTTCCCCTCGACTTGACCCCGGGTTCTCTCTTTCCCTCGAGATGCCACAGGCCTGTGGCATGACTGACCGTGGTGTAAGGCGATATGCAGGTGACACCCGAGGATGTTCAGTGAAATCAGTTTCATCTGGAATGAACTGAGACATCTGGGGGAATTTTAGTATGTTGGCACAACCCCTGGAGATCTCGACTTTCCTGTTGAGAACGTCACCTCCTGAGATGTGATGGGATCGGCGGGAATCCTTTCTCGATGAAGCAGGGAAAAAGACCCTCATCTCGAGCTCACAATGGGGAAACAAGGCTCCTCCTGAGGTGTGCCGGGACCATTATTGTTCCTCCCGCGTGGGGACTAGTATGTCGGGGAACTTCTTGAGTTGCAGCAAGGGTGGGAAGGACGCTTGCGAGGTTCACGTGGGAAGGCATGATTTCCCTCGTGATGCCACAGTAGAAAAGGGCCTCATCTGGCTTGCAGGGGAGAATCTCCTGGTTTTTCTTGAGTTGCGGCAGATCCCTCTCGAGTGACGACGGGGACCTCAGGGACCCGCTGGCGTGGCCTCAGGAAAGATCAGTCTCCATACGAGTTGCGAGTGGCCCCTCAGGATACCTGTCCAGTCAGTGTCCGATCCTAGGTACTCATCTGGAAATGCAGACAGAACCTGAGGTTTCCTCTCCAGTGCTGACATGGATCTTGGGGTTCCTCTGGAGTCTCCACTGGAGAGTCAGGACTCTTCTCAAGTGGAGACATACATGTCCGTTTTCCTCCCAAGCTGTAGCAGCAGTGTAAAGCTTCCTGACCTGTTGACACAGGGATCTGGGGCTTTTCCTGAGGGTGCTACAGGGCTGTCGCAGATGCCACCATGGGGTGATTCAATGCTCAATTGACCTTCGAGGCAGTGAAGGTAAATCAGGTTCATCTGGAGTGGACCGAGTCATTTGGAGGTCTTTTGGAATGGTGTCATGACCCCTGGAGTTCCTCTCGACTTTCCTGTTGAGAGCACGCCCTCTTGCTGTGCGATGGGAACGCCAGAATCCTTTCCTGTCGAAGCAGGGAAAGGATCCCTCATCGGGAGGGAAGGAGGGGGAAAGGGGCCTCCACTTGAGTTGTGGTGGGACCCTCAGTGTTTCTCTCGAGTGGAGATGGTTATGTCGGGGATCTTCTTGCTTTGTAGCAAGGCTGTGAAGGACCTTTTGAGGTTTAGGAGGGAAGGCCAGTTTTCTCTTGGGATGCCGCAGCAGAAAATGGCCTCATCTCTCCTGGTGGGGAGAACCTACTGGTTTTTCTCGAGTTGCGGCAGGTCTCTCTCAAGTTACGACGGAGTCCTCAGGGAACCTGTCGCGTGGCCTCAGGAAAGGCCAGTCTCCGTGCGAGTTGAGAGGGGCTCCTCGGGATTCCTCTCCAGTCGGTGCTGGGTCCTAAGTCCCCGTCTGGAGCCGAAGCTGGAACCTGCGGTTTCCTCTCCAGTGCTGGCTTCGAACTTAGGGTTTCTCTGGAGTCTCTCAAGGAGAGTCAGGCCTCGTCTCCTGTGGTTGCATGCACGTTCGCTTTCCTCCCGAGCTGTAGCTGCAGTGTCAGGCTTCCCCTCGACTTGACTCTGGGATCTCTGTCTTTCCCTCGAGATGCCACAGGCCTGTGTCATGAGCCACCATGGTGTGAGGCGATACGCAGGTGACACTCGAGGTAGTGCAGGGAAATCAGGTTCATCTGGAGTGGACTGAGACATCTGGGGGTCTTTGGTATGTGTGCTCGACCCCTGGAGATCTCGGCTATCCTGTTGAGAGCACCACCTCTTGAGATGTGATGGGAACGGCGGGAATCCTTTCCCGACGAAGCATGGAAAAAGACACTCATCTCGAGCTCACGGTGGGGAAACGAGGCTCCTCCTGAGGTGTGCTTGGACCCTTAGTGTTCCTCCAGCGTGAGGACTGGTATGTCGGGGAACTTCTTGACTTGCAGCAAGGGTGGGAAGGACGCTTGCGAGGTTCAAGTGGGGAGACATGATTTCACTCGTGATGCCACAGCAGAAAAGGGCCTTATCTGGCCTGCACAGGAGAACCTCCTCGTTTTTCTCGAGTTGCGGCAAGTCCCTCTCGAGTTACGACGGGGACCTCAGGGACCCGCTGCCAAGGCCTAAGGAATGACCAGTCTCCATATGAGATTCCAGGGGCCCCTCGGGGTTCCTGTCCAGTCAGTGTCGGGTCCTAGGTACTCGTCTGGAACTGCAGCCAGAACCTGAGGTTTCCTCTGCAGTGCTGACATGGATCTTGGGATTCCTCTGGAGTCTCCACAGGAGAGTCAGGACTCTTCTCAAGTGGAGACATACACGTCCGTTTTCCTCCCAAGCTGTAGCAGCAGTGTCAGGCTTCCGGACGAGTTGACACAGGGTTCTGTGGCTTTCCCTCGAGGTGCCACAGGGCTGCCGCACATGTCACCGTGGTGTGATTCGATGCTCAGGGTGACCTTCGAGGCAGTGCAGGGAAATCAGGTTCATCTGGAGTGGACTGAGATATTTAAGGGTCTTTTGGAATGGTGGCACGAACCCTGGAGTTCCTCTCGAGTTTCCTTTTGAGAGCATGCCCTCTTGCTGAGCAATGGGAACGCCAGAATCCTTTCCTGTCGAAGCAGGGAAAGTATCCCTCATTGGGAGTGGAGGAGGAGGAAAGGGGGCTCCTCTTGAGTTGTGTTGGCACCCTCATTGTTCCTCTCGATTGGAGATGGTTATGTCGGGGAATTCTTGAGTTGTTGCAAGGCTGTGAAGGACACTTTGAGGTTCAGGAGTGAAGGCTGGTTTTCTCTTGGGATGCCACAGCAGAAAACGGCCTCATCTTGCCTGCAGGGGAGAACCTCCTGGTTTTTCTCGAGTTGCGGCAGGTCCCTCTCAACTTACGACGGGGACTTCAGGGACCCTCTCTAGTGGAATCAGGTAAGGCCAGTCTCCATGACAGTTGAGAGGGGCTCCTCGGGATTCCTCTTCAGTCTGTACCGGGTCCTAAGACCCCGTCTGGAGGCGAAGCTGGAACCTGAGGTTTCCTCTCCAGTGCTGGCATGGATCTTGGGTTTGCTGGAGTCTCTAAAGGGGAGTCAGGCCTCGTCTCCTGTGGTTGCAAGCATGTCCGCTTTTCTCCTGAGCTGTAGCTGCAGTGTCAGGCTTCCCCTCGACTTGACCCCGGGATCTCTGTCTTTCCCTCGAAATGCCACATGCCTGTGGCACGAACCACTGTGGTGTGAGACGATACGCAGGTGACACTCGAGGTAGGGCAGGGAAATCAGGTTCATCTGGAGTGGACTGCGACCTCTGGGGGACTTTTAGTATGTTGGCACGAATTCTGGAGATCTCAGCTTTCCTGTTGAGAGCGCTACCTCTTTAGATGTGACGGGAATGGCGGGAATCCTTTCCCGACGAAGCAGGTAAAAAGACCCATATCTCGAGCTCACGATGGGGAAACGAGGCTCCTCCTGAGGTGTGCCGGGACCCTTTGTGTTCCTCCCGTATGGGGACTGGTATGTTGGGGAACTTCTTGAGTTGCAGCAAGGATGGGAAAGACGCTTGTAAGGTTCAAGTGGGAAGGTGTGCTTTCCTTCGTGATGCCACAGCAGAAAAGGGCCTCAACTCGCCTGCACGGGAGAACCTCCTGGTTTTTCTCGAGTTGTGGCAGGTCCCACTCAAGTTACGACGGGGACCTCAGGGACCCTCCTGCTTGGCCTCAGGAAAGGACAGTCTCCGTGCGAGTGGAGAGGGGCTCCTCAGGATTCCTCTCCAGTTGGTGCCGGGTCCTAAGTCCCCATCTGGAGCCGAAGCTTGAACCTGAGGTTTCCTCTCCAGTGCTGGCATGGAACTTGGGGTTTCTCTGGAGTCTCTCAAGGGGAGTCAGGCTTGGTCTCCTGTGGTTGCATGCATGTCCGATTTCCTCACAAGCTGTAGCTGCAGTGTCAGGCTTCCCCTCGACTTGACCCTGGGATCTCTGTCTTTCCCTCAAGATGCCACAGGTCTGTGGCACGAGCCACCGTGGTGTCAGGCGATATGCAGGTGACACTCGAGGCAGTGCAGGGAAATCAGCTTCATCTGGAGTGGACTGTGACATCTGGGTGACTTTTAGTATGTTGGCACGACCCCTGGAGATCTCGGCTTTCCTGTTGAGAGAGCCACCTCTTGAGATGTGATGGGAAGGGCTCTAATCTTTCCCGACGAAGCAGGGAAAAATACCCTCGTCTTGAGCTCACGATGGAAAATGAGGCTCCTCCTGAGTTGTGTCAGGACCCTTAGAGTTCCTCCCGCATGGGGACTGGTTTGTCGGGAAACTTCTTCAGTTGCAGCAAGGGTGGGAAGGACGCTTACGAGGTTCAAGTGGGAAGGCGTGCTTTCCCTCGTGATGCCACAGCAGAAAAGGGCCTCATCTCGCCTGCACGGGAGAACCTCCTCGTTTTTCTCTAGTTGAGGCAGGTCCCTCTCTTGTTACGACGGGGACCTCAGGGACCCGCTGCCGAGGCCTCAGGAAAGACCAGTCTCCATACGAGATTCCAGGGGCCCCTCGGGGTTCCTGTCCAGTCAGTGTCCGGTCCTAGGTACTCGTCTGGAACTGCAGCCAGAACCTGAGGTTTCCTCTCCAGTGCTGACATGGATCTTGGGGTTCCTCTGGAGTCTCCACAGGAGAGTCAGGTCTCTTCTCAAGTGGAGACATACACGTCCGTTTTCCTCCCAAGCTGTAGCAGCAGTGTCAGGCTTCCGGAAGAATTGACACAGGGTTCTGTGGCTTTCCCTCGAGGTACCACAGGGCTGTCGCACATGCCACCGTGGTGTGATTCGATGCTCAGGGTGACCTTCGAGGCAGTGCAGGGAAATCAGGTTCATATGGAGTGGACTGAGATATTTGGGGGTCTTTTGGAATGGTGGCATGAACCCTGGAGTTCCTCTCGACTTTCCTGTTGAGAGCACGCCCTCTTGCTGTGCGACGGGAACGCCAGAATGCTTTCCTGTCGAAGCAGGGAAAGGATCCCTCATCGGGAGCGGAGGAGGGGGAAAGGGGGCTCCTCTTCAGTTGTGGTGGGACCTTCAGTGTTCCTCTCGAATGGAGATGGTGATATCGGGAACTTCTTGGTTTGTAGCAAGGCTGAGAAGGACACTTTGACGTTCAGGAGGGAAGGCCAGTTTTCTTTGGGATGCCGCAGCAGAAAACGGCCTCATCTCGCCTGGAGGCGAGAGTCTCCTGGTTTTTCTCGAGTTGCAGCAGGTCCCTCTCGAGTTACGACGGCGACCTCAAGGACCCGCTGGTGTGGCTTCAGGAAAGACCAGTCTCTGAACGAGCTGCAAGGGACCCCTGGGGATTCCTGTCCAGTCAGTGTCGGGTCCTAGGTACCCGTCTGCAACTGCAGCCAGAAGCTGAAGTTTCCTCTCCAGTGCTGACATGGATCTTGGGTTCCTCTGGAGTCTCCACAGGAGAGTCAGGACTCTTCTCAACTGGAGACATACACGTCCGTTTTCCTTCCAAGCTGTAGCATCAGTGTCAGGCTTCCCAACGTGTTGGCACAGGGATCTGTGGCTTTCCCTCGAGGTGCCACAGGGCTGTCACAGATGCCACCGTGGTGTGATTCAATGCTCAGGGTGACCTTAGAAGCAGTGCAGGGAAATCATGTTCATCTGGAGTGGACTGAGATATTTGGTGGTCTTTTGGAATGGTGGCATGAACCCTGGAGTTCCTCTCGACTTTCCTGTTGAGAGCATGCACTCTTGCTGTGCCATGGGAACGCCAGAATGCTTTCCTGTCGAAGCAGGGAAAGGATCCCTCATCGGGAGTGGAGAAGGGGAAGGGTCTCCTCTTGAATTGTGGGACCCTCAGTGTTCCTCTCGAGTGGAGATGGTTATGCCCGGGAACTTCTTGTGTTGTAGCAAGTCTGTGAAGGACCCTTTGATGTTCAGGAGGGAAGGCCGGTTTTCTCTTGGGTTGCCGCAGCAAAAAACTGCCTCAACTGGCCTCGAGGGGAGAACCTCTTGGTTCTTCTGGAATTGCGGAAGGTCCCACTTGAGTTACGACGGAGACTTCAGGGAACCTCTCGTGTGGCCTCAGGAAAGGCAAGTCCCCGTGCGAGTTGAGAGGGGCTCCTCAGGATTCCTCTCCAGTTGGTGCCGGGTCCTAAGTCCCCGTCTCAAACCGAAACTGGAACATGAGATTTCCTCTACAGTGCTGGCATGGAACTTGGGGTTTCTCTGGAGTCTCTCAAGGGGAGGCAGGCCTCGTCTCCTGTGGTTGCAAGCACGTCCGCTTTCCTCCCGAGCTGTAGCTGCAGTGTCAGGCTTCCCCTCGACTTGACCCCAGGAACTCTGTCTTTCCATTTATATGCCACAGTCCTGTGGCATGAGCCACCGTGGTGTGAGGTGATACGCAGGTGACACTGGAGGTAGTGCAGTGAAATCAAGTTCATCTGGATTGGACTGAGACATCTGAGGGACTTTTAGTATGTTGGCACCACCCCTGAACATCTCAGCTTTCCTGTTGAAAGTGCCACCTCTTGAGATGTGATGGGAACGGAGGGAATCCTTTCCTGACGAAGCAGGGAAATAGAGCCTCACCTCGAGCTCATGATGGGGAAACGAGGCTCCTCTTGAGGTGTACCAGGACGCTTAGTGTTCCTCACGTGGGGACTGGTATTTCGGGGAACTTCTTGAGTTGCAGCAAGGGTGGGAAGGACGCTTGTGAAGTTCAAGTGGGAAGGCGTGAATTCCCTCGTGATGCCACACCAGAAAATGGCCTCATCTCGCTTTTCTCGATTTGCGGCAGGTCCGTCTCGAGTTACGACAGGGACTTCAGGGACCCGCTGGCGTGGCCTCAGGACAGACCAGTCTCCTTACAAGTTTCAAGAGGCCCCTCAGGATTCCTTTCCAGTCAGTGTCGTGTCCTAGGAACTCGTCTGGAACTGCAGCCAGAACCTGAGGTTTCCTCTCCAATGCTGACATGGATCATAGGGGTTCCTCTGAAGTCTCCACAGGAGAGTCAGGACTCTTCTCAGCTGGAGACATACACGTCCATTTTCCTCCCAATCTGTAGCAGCAGTGTCAGGCTTCCCGACGAGTTGACACAGGGATCTGTGGCTTTCCCTCGAGGTGCCACAGGGCTGTCGCAGAGGCCACCGTGGTGTGATTCGATGCTCATGGTGACCTTCGAGGCAGTGCAGGGAAATCAGATTCATCTGGAGTGGACTGAGACATTTGGAGGTCTTTTGGAATGGTGGCATGAGCCCTGTAGTTCCTCTCGACATTCCTGTTGAGAGCACGCCCTCTTGCTGTGCGACGGTAACGCCAGAATTCTTTCCAGTCGAAGCAGGGAAATGATCCCTCATCGGGAGTGGAGGAGGGGGAAAGGGGACTCCTCTTGATTTGTAGTGGGTCCCTCAGTGTTCCTCTCGAGAGAGATGGTTATGTCGGGGAACTTCTTGGGTTGTAGAAAGGCTGTGAAGGACTCTTTGAGGTTCAGGAGAGAAGGCAAGTTTTCTCTTGGGATACCCCAGCAGAAAACGGCCTCATCTCGCCTGGAGGGGAGAATCTCCTGGTTTATCTCGAGTTGTGGCAGGTCCCTCTCGAGTTACGATGGGGAACTCAGGGACCCTCTCGCGTGGCCTCAGGAACGGCCAGTCTCCGTGCGAGTTGAGAGGGGTGCTCGGGATTCCTCTCAAGTTGGTGCCGGGTCCTAAGTCCCCGTCTGGAGCTGAAGCTGGAACCTGAGGTTTCCTCTCCAGTGCTGGCATGGAACTTGGGTTTTCTGTGGAGTCTCTCAAGGGGAGTCAGGCCTCGTTTCCTGTGCTTGCATGCACGTCTGCTTTCCTCCCGAGCTGTAGCTGCAGTGTCAGGCTTCCCCTCGACTTGACTCTGGGATCTCTGTCTTTCCCTCGAGATGCCACAGGCCTGTGGCACGAGCCACCATGGTGTGAGGCGATACACTGGTGACACTCGAGGTATGGCAGGGAAATCAGGTTCATCTGGAGTGGACTGAGACATCTGGGTGACTTTTAGTATGTTGACATGACCCCTGGAGTTCTCGGCTTTCCTGTTGAGAGCGCGACCTCTTGAGATGTGACTGGAATGGCGGGAATCCTTTCCCGACGAAGCAGGGAAAAAGACCCTCATCTCGAGCTCACGATGGGGAAACGAGGCTCCTCCTGAGGTGTGCCGCGACACTTAGTGTTCCTCCCACGTGGGGCCTGGTATGTCGGGGAACTTCTTGAGTTGCAGCAAGGGTGGGAAGGACCATTGCGAGGTTCAAGTGGGAAGGCGTGATTTCCCTCGTGATGCCACAGCCCAAAAGGGCGTCATCTCGCCTGCAGGTGAGAACTTTCTGGTTTGACTCGAGTTGCGGCAGGACCTTCTCGAGTTATGACGGGAAACTCAGGGACCCGCTGGCGTGGCCTCAGGAAAGACCAGTCTCCGTACGAGTTGCAAGGGGCCCCTCAGTATTCCTGCCAGTCAGTGTCGGGTCCTAGGTACTCGTCTGAAACTGACGCCAGAATTGAGGTTTCCTCTCCAGTGCTGGCATGGATGTTGGGGTTCCTTCAGAGTCTCCCCATGGGAGTCAGGCCTCGTCTCCTGTGGTTACATGCACGTCTGCTTTCGTCCTGAGCTTTAACATCAGTGTCAAGCTTCCCGTCGAGTTGACCCAGAGATCTCTGTCTTTCCCTCGAGATGCCACAGGGCTGTGGCACGAGCCACCGTGGTGTGAGCCGATTTGCGGGTGACACTCGAGGCAGGGCAGGGAAATCAGGTTCATCTGGAATGATGTTAGACATCTTGGGGACTTTCAGTATGTTGGTACGACTCCTGGAGATCTCGGTTTTCCTGTTGAGAGAGGCACCTCTTTAGATGCGATGGTAACGGTGGGAATCCATTTCTGACGAAGCAGGAAAAGGGACCCTAATCTCGAGCTCACGAGGGGGAAACGGGGCTACTCTGTGTTGTGCCGGGAACCCCGGTCTTCCTCCCACATGAGGACGATTATGTCGGGGAACTTCTTGATTTGTAGCAAGGGTGGGAAGGGCCCTTGTGACGTTCAAGAGGGAAGGCGTGATTTCCCTCGAGATGCCGCAGCGGAAAAGGGCCTCATCTCGACTGCAGAGGAGATCCTCCTGGATTTTCTCGAGTTGCAGCAGGTCCCTCTTGAGTTACAATGAGGACCTCAGGGACCCGCTGGTATGGCCTCAGGAAAGACCAGTCTCCATGCGAGTTGCGAGAGGCCCCTCGGGGTTCTTCTGCAGTCAGTGTCAGGTCTTAGGTCCTCATTTGGAATGGCGGCCAGAAGCTGAGGATTCCTCTCCAGTGCTGACATGGACCTTGTCATCCATGGGACCCCTGGATTCACCACAGGAGAGTCAGGACTCTTCTCGAGTGGAGACATACATGTCCGCTTTCCTCCTGTGCTGTAGCAGCAGTGTCAGGCTTCCCGACGAGTTGACACACGGACTTGTGGCTTTCCCTCGAGGTGCCACAGGGCTGTCGCATGTGCCACCATGGTGTGATTCGATGCTCGGGGTGACCTTCGAGTTAGGGCAGGGAAATCATGTTCATCTGATGTGGACTGAGATATTTGGGGGTCTTTTGAAATGGGGGCAAGAACCCTGGAGTTCCTCTCGACTTTCCTGTTGTGAGTATGTCCTCTTGCTGTGCGACAGGAATGCCAGAATCCTTTCCTGACGAAGCAGGGAAAGGACACCTCATCTGGAGTGAAGCAGGGGGAAAGGGCGCCCCTCTTGAGTTGTGGTGGGACCCTCAGTGTTCCTCTCGAGTGGAAACGGGTATGTTGGGGAACTTCTTGAGTTGCAGAAATGGTGTGAAGGACCCTTTGAGGTTCAGGAGGGATGGCAAGATTTCTCTCGGGATTCCACAGCAGAAAACGGCCTCATCTCCTCCTGGTTTTTCTCGAGTTGCCACACGTCCCTCTCGTGTTAAACTGGGGACCTCAGGTGCCCGCTAGCGAGGCCTCAGGAAAGGCCAGTCTCCGTGCAAGTTGAGAGGGGCCCCTCGGGATTTCTCTCCAGTCAGTACCGGGTCCTAAGTCCCCGTCTGGAGCCGAAGCTGGAACCTGAGGTTTCCTCTGCAGTGCTGGCATGGATCTTGGGGTTCCTCTCGAGTATCCCCAGGGAAGTCAGGCCTCGTCTACTGTGGTTACATGCATGTACGCTTTCCTCTGAGCTGTAACAGCAGTGTCAAGCTTCCCGTCAAGTTGACCCAGGGATCTCTGTCTTTCACTCGAGATACCACAAGGCTGTGGCATGAGCCACCGTTTTGTGAGGCAATACACGGGTGACACTCGAGGCAGGGCCGGGAAATCAGGTTCATATGGAGTGGACTGAGATATCTGGGGGACTTTTAGTATGTTGGCACGACCCCTGGAGGTCTTGGCTTTCCTGCTGAGAACGTCACCACTTGAGATGCAATCAGAATGGCGGGAATCCTTTCCCGAAGAAGCAGGGAAAACGACCCTCATCTCAAGCTCACGAGGGGGAATCTGGGCTTCTCCTGATTTGTGCCGGGACTCGGTGTTCCTCCTGCATGGGGATGGGTATGTTGGGGAACTTCTTGAGTTGCAGCAAGGGTGGGAAGGACCCTTGAGAGGTTCAAGAGGGAAGGCATGATTTCCCTCGAGACACCGCAGCAGCAAAGGGCCTCATCTCGCCTGCAGGGGAGAACCTCCTGATTTTTCTCAGGTTGGGACAGGTCCCTCTCCAGTTATGATTGGGACCTCATGGACCTGCTCGCGAGGCCTCTGGAAAGGCCAGTCTCCGTTTGAGTTGAGAGGGGCCCATTGGGATTCCTCTCCAGTTGGTGCTGGGTCCTAAGTCACCGTCTGGAGCCGAAGCTGTAACCTGAGGTTCCCTCTCTAGTGCTGGCTTGGATCTTGTGTTTCCTCTGGAGTCTCCGCATTGGAGTCAGGCCTCGTCTCCTGTGGTTACATGCATGTACGCTTTCCTCCCGAGCTGTAGCTGCAGTGCCAAGCTTCCTGTCGAGTTGACCCAGGGATCTCTGTCTTTCCCTCAAGATGCCACAGGGCTGTGGCATGAGCCACTGTGGTGTGAGGCGATACACGGGTGACACTCGAGGCAGGCCAGGGAAATCATGTTCCTATGGAGTGGACTGAGACATCTGGGGGACTTTTGGTATGTTGGCAGGACCCCTGGAGATCTCGGCTTTCCTGTTGAAAACGCCACCTCTTGAGATGAGATCAGAATGGCTGCAATCTTTTCCCGACGAAGCAGGGAAAGTGACCCTGATCTCGAGCTCACGAGGGGGAATCGGGGCTCCTCCTGGTTTGTGCCATGAAACTCGGTATTCCTCCCGCGTGGGGACTGGTATTTTGGGGAACTTCTTGATTTGAAGCAAGGGTGGGAGGACCCTTGCGAGGTTCAAGATGGAAGGCGTGATTTCCCCCGAGATGCCGCAGCATAAAAGGGCCTCATCTTGCCAGCAGGGGAGATCCTCCAGGTTTTTGTCGAGTTGCGGCAGGTCCCTTTCGAGTTACGATGGGGACTTCAGGGACCGGCTGGCGTGGCCTCAGGAAAGACCAGTCTCCATGCGAGTTGCGAGGGGCCCCTCGGGGTTCCTCTCCAGTCAGTGTCAGGTCTTAGATCCTCATCTGGAACTGGGGCCAGAACCTGTGGTTTCCTCTCCAGTGCTGACATGGATCTTGGGGTTCCTCTGGAGTCTCCTCAGGAGAATCAGGACTCTTCTCGAGTGGAGACATACACGTCCGCTTTCCTCCCAAACTGTAGCAGCAGTGTCAGGCTTCCCGACATCTTGACACAGGGATCTGTGGCTTTCCCTCGAGGTGCCACAGGGCTGTCGAACGTGCCACTGTGGTGTGATCTGAAACTCAGGGTGACCTTCGTGGCAGGGCAGGGAAATCAGGTTCATCTGAAGTGGACTGAGACATTTGGGGGTCTTTTGGAATGGTGGTACCACCCCTGGAGTTCCTGTCGACTTTCCTGTTGAGAGCATGTCCTCTTGCTGTGCAACCGGAATGCCAGAATCCTTTCCCGAGGAAGCAGGGAAAGGATCCCTCATTTGGAGCGTAGGAGGGGGAACGGGGCCACCTCTTGAGTTGTGGTGGGACCCTCAGTGTTCCGCTCGTTTGGAGACAGGTATGTCGAAGAACTTCTTGAGATGCAGCAAAGGTGTGAAGGACCCTTTGAGGTTCAGGAGGGAAGGCATGATTTCTCTCGGGATTTTTCAGCAGAAAACGGCCTCATCTCGCCTGGAGGGGAGAACTTCCTGGTTTTTCTTGAGTTGCGTCAGGTCCCATTCGAGTTACGACGGGAACTTCAGGGACCAGCTCGCATGGCCTCAGAAAAGGCCAGTCTCCATGCGAGTTTAGAGGGTTTCCTCTAAACTCGGGATTCCTCTCCAGTCGGTTCCGGGTCCTAAGGCCCCATCTGGAGCCAAAGCTGAACCTCAGGTTTCCTCTCCAGTACTGTCATGTGTATTGGGATTCCTCTGGAGTCTACCCAGGGGAGTCAGGCCTCGTCTCCTGTGGTTACATGCACGTGCGCTTTACTCCCGAGCTTTAGCACCAGTGTCAAGTTTCCCATTGAGTTGACCCAGGGATCCCTGTCTTTCCCTCAAGATGCCACAGTGCTGTGGCACGAGCCACCATTGTGTGATTCGATGCTTGGGGTGACCTTTGAGGCAGGGCATGGAAATCAGTTTCATCTTGAGTGGACTGAGATATTTGGGTGTCTTTTGGAATGGTGGCACAACCACTCAGTTCCTCTTGACTTTCCTGTTGAGAGCACGTCCTCTTGATGTGCAACAGGAACCCCAGAATCCTTTCCCAATGAAACAGGGAAAGAAACCCTCATCTAAAGCAGAGGAGGTGGAAAGGGGTTCCCTATTGAGTTGTGCTGGGACGCTCAGGATTCCTCTTTAGTGAAGACAGGTATGTTGGGGAACTTCTTGAGTTGCAGCAACATTGTGAAGGACCCTTTGAGGTTCAGGAGGAAAGGCGTGATTTCTCTCGGAATTCCGCAGTAGAAAATGGCCTCATCTTTCCTGGAGGGGAGAACCTCCTGGTTTTTTTCGAGTTGTGGCAGGTCCCTCACGACTTACAATGGGGACCTCAGGGAACCACTCACGTGGTCTCAGGAAAGGCCAGTCTCGTTGCAAGTTGAGAGGGGCCCCTCGGGGTTGCTCTCCAGTCGTTGCCGGGTTGTAAGTCCCCGTCTGGAGCTGAAGTTGGAACCTGAGTTTTCCTCTCCAGTGGTGGCATGGATATTGGGGTTCCTCTGGAGTCTCCCCAGGGAAGTCAGGCTTCGTCTCCTGTGGTTACATGCACGTCTGCTATCCTCCCTGACACTGTGGCAGCAGTGTCAGGCTTCCCATTGAGTTGACCCAGGGATCTCTGTCTTTCCCTCGAGATGTCACAGGGCTGTGACACGAGCCACCGTCGTGTGATGCGATACGCAGGTGACACTCGAGGTAGTGCAGGGAAATCAGGTTCATCTGGAGTGGACTGAGACATCTGTGGGACTTTAAGTATGTTGGCACGACCCCCAGAGATCTTGGTTTTCCTGTTGAGAGTGCCACTTCTTGAGATGCGAAGAGAACGGCGGGAAACCTTTCTCCACGAAGCAGCGAAAGGGACACTCATCTCGAGCTTATGAGGGGGAAATGGGTCTCCCCCTGATTTGTGAAAGGACCCTCTGTGTTCCTTCCTGGTGGGGACGTATATGTCGGAGAACTTCTTGAGTTGCAGCAAGGGTGGGAAGATCCTTGCGAGGTTCAAGAGGGAAGGCGTGATTTCCCTCGAGACACCGCAGCAGAAAAGGGCCTCATCTCGCCTGCAGGGAAAGAACCTCATGGTTTTTCTCGAGTTGCGGCAGGTCCCTCTCGAGTTTCGATGGAGACCTCAGGGACCCGCTGGCGTGATCTCAGGAAAGACCTCTCTCCATGTGAGTCCGATGGGCCCCTCGGGATTCCTCTCCAGTCAGTGTCGGGTTCGAAGTCCTCATCTGCATCTGCGACCAGAACCTGAGGTTTCCTCTCCAGTGCTGACATGGATCTTAGGGTTCTTCTGGAGTCTCCACAGGAGAATCAGGACTCTTCTTGAGTGGAGACATACACGTCCGTTTTCCTCCCGAGCTGTAGCACAGTGTCAGGCTTCCCAACGGGTTGATTCAGGGATTCTTTGGCTTTCCCTCATGGTGCCACAGGGCTGTCGCACGTGTCACCGTGGTGTGATTCGATGCTCGGGGTGACCTTGGAGTCAGGGCTGGGAAATCAAGTTCATCTGGAGTGGACTGAGGCATTTGGGGGTCTTTTGGAATGGTGGCACCACCCCTGGAGTTCCTCTCGATGTTCCTGTTGAGAGCACGTCCTCTTGCTGTGCGACCAGAAGGCCAGAATCCTTCTGGACGAAGCAGGGAAGGAACTCTCATCTGGAGCAGTGGAGGGGGAAAGGGAGCCCCTCTTGAGTTGTTGTGGGACCCTCAGTGTTCCTCTCGAGTGGAGACGGATATGACGGGGAACTTCTTGAGTTGCAGCAAGGGTGTGAAGGACCCTTTGAGGTTCAGGAGGGAAGGCGTGATTTCTCTCGGGATGCTGCAGCAGAAAATGGCCTCATCTTGCCTGCAGGGGAGAACCTCCTGGTTTTACTCGAGTTGCAGCTGGTCCCTCTCGAGGTACGATGGGGACTTCAGGGACCTGCTGGCATGGTCTCAGGAAAGACCAGTCTCCATGGGAGTTGTGAGGGGCCCCTCGGCATTCCTCTCCAGTCAGTGTCGGGTCCTAGTTCATCTTCTGGAACTATGGCCAGAATCTTAAGTTTCCACTCCAGTGCTGACATGGACCTTTGGGTTTCTTTGGAGTCTCCACAGGAGAGTAAGGTCTCTATTCAAGTGGAGATATACACGTCTGTTTTCATCCCGAGCTGTAGCAGCAGTGTCAGGCTTCCTGACGGGTTGACACAGGGATCTGTGGCTTTCCATTGAGGTGCCATCAGGGCTGTCGCACGTGCCACCGTGCTGTGATTCGATGCTTGGGGTGACCTTCGAGGCAGGGCAAGGAAATCAGGTTCATATGGAGTGGACTGTGACATTTGGGGGTCTTTTGTAATGGTGGTACAACCCCTGAAGTTTCTCTTGACTTTCATGTTGAGAGCACGCCCTCTTGCTGTGTGACGGGAATGCCAGAAACCTTTCCTGATGAAAAGAGAAAGGAACCCTCATCTGGAGCAGAGAAGAGGAAAAGGGGGCCCTTCTGGAGTTGTGGTGGGACCCTCAGTTTTCCTCTCGAGTGGAATCTGGTATGTCGGGGAACTTCTTGAGTTGCCGCAAGGGTGTGAAGTACCCTTTGAGTTACAGGAGGGAAGGCATGATTTCTCTCGGATTGCCTCAGCAGAAAACGGCCTCATCTCGCCTGTAGGGGAAAACCTCCCAATTTTACTCGAGTTGCCGTAGGTCCCTCTTGACTTACAACAGGGACCTCAGGGACTCGCTCACGTGGCCTCAGGAATAGCCAGTCTCCGTGCGAGTTGAGAGAGGCCCTTCGGGATTCCTCTCCAGTTGTTGCTGGGTCCTAACTCCCTGTCTGGAGCTGAATCTGGAACCTGAGATTTCCTCTCCAGTTCTGGCATGGATCTTGGTTTTTTTCTGGAGTCTCCCCAGGGGAGTCAGGCCTCGTCTTCTGTGGTTATATGCACGTCCACTTTCCTCCCAAGCTGTAGCAGTCGTGTCAGGCTTACCTTCGAGTTGACCCAGGGATCTCTGTCTTTCCCTCATGATACCACAGGGCTGTGGCACGAACCACTGTGGTGTGAGGCGATACGCGGGTAACACTCGAGGTAGTGCAGGGAAATCAGGGTCATTTGGAGTGGACTGAGACATCTGGGGGACTTTTAGTATGTTGGCACGACCCCTGGAGATTTTGGCTTCCTGTTAAGAGCGCCACCACTTGAGATGTGATGGGAATGGCGGGAATCCTTTCCCGACGAAGCAGGGAAAGGGACCCACATCTCGAGCTCACGAAGGGGAAACAGGGCACCTCCTGCATTGTACCGGGACCCTTAGTGTTCCTCCCGCATGGGGACGGGTATGTCGGGGAACTTCTTGAGTTGCAGCAAGGGTGGGAAGGACTGTTGCGAGGTTCAAGAGGGAAGGTGTGATTTCTCTTGAGAAGTCTCAGCAGTGAAGGGTCTCATCTCGCCTGCAAGGGAGAACCTCCTGATTTTTCTCGAGTTGCGGTGGGTTCCTCTCGAGTTACGACGGGGACCTCAGGGACCTGAAGGAGTGGCCTCAGGAAAGACCTGTCTCCATGTGAGCTGCAAGGGGCCCCACGGGGTTGCTCTCCAGTCAGTGTCGGGTCCTAGGTCCTCGTCTGGACCTGCGGCCAGAATCTGAAGCTTCCTCTCCAGTGCTGACATGGATCTTGGGTTCCCTCTGGAGTCTCCACAGGAGAGTCAAGACTCTTCTCGAGTGGAGACATGCACGTCCATTTTCCTCCTGAGCTGTAGCAGCAGTGTCAGGCTTCCTGAATGGTTGACACAGGGATCTGTGGTTTTCCCTTGAGGTTCCACAGGGCTGTCGCACGTGCCACTGCGGTGTGATTCAATGATCGGGGTGACCTTCGAGGCAGGGCAGGGAAATCAGGTTCATCTGGAGTGGACTGAGACATTTGGGGGTCTTTTGGAATGGTGGCACCACCCCTGGAGTTTCTCTCGACTTTCCTGTTGAGAGCACGTCCACTTGCTGTGCAACGGGAACACCAGAATCCTTTTCCGATGAAACAGGGAAAGGAACCTTCCTCTGGAGTGGAGGAGGGGGAAAGGGTGACCCTCTTAAGTTGTGGTGGGACCCTCAGTGTTCCTCTCGAGTAGAGACGGGTATGTTGGGGAACTACTTGAGTTGCCGCAAGGGTGTGAAGGACCCTTTGAGTTACAGGTGGGAAGGCCTGGTTTCTCTCGGGATGCCGCAGCAGAAAACGGCCTCATCTCGCCTGGAGGGGAGAATCTCCTGGTTTTTCTCGATTTGGGGAAGGTCCCTCTTGAGTTACGACAGGGACCTCAGGGACCCGCTAGTGTGGCCTCAGGAAAGGCCAGTCTCAGTGCGAGTTGATAGGGGCCCCTCTGGATTCTTCTTCAGTCGGTGCCAGGTCCTAAGTCCCCATCTGGAGCTGAAGCTGGAACCTGAGTTTTCCTCTCCAGTGCTGGCATGGATCTTGGGGTTCCTCTCGAGTCTCCCCAGGGGTGTCAGGCCTCGTCTGCTGTGGTTACATGCATGTCCACTTTCCTCCTGAACTGTAGCAGCTGTGTCAGGCTTCCCGTCGAGTTGACCCAGGGATTTCTGTCTTTCCCTTGAGATGTCCACAGGGCTGTGGCATGAGACACCGTTGTGTGAGGAGATACGCGGGTGGCACTCGAGGTAGTGCAGGGAAATCAGGTTCATCTGGAGTGGAGTGAGACATCTGGGGCACTTTTAGTATGTTGGCTTGACCCCTGGAGATCTCGGCTTTCCTGTTCAGAGAGCCACCACTTGAGATGCGACAGGAATGGCGGGAATCCTTTCCCGATGAAGCAGGGAAAGTGTCCCTCATCTCGAGCTCATGAGGGGGATGCGGGGCTCCTCCTGAGTTGTGCCGGGACCCTGGTGTTCCTCCCATGTGGAGACGTGTATGTCGGGGAACTTCTAGAGTTGCAGCAAGGGTGAGAAGGACCCTTGGAATGTTCAAGAGGGAAGGCGTGATTTCCCTCGTGGTACCGCAGCAGAAAAGGGCCTCATCTAGACTGCAGGGGAGAACCTCCTGGTTTTTCTCGAGTTGCAGCAGTTACGTCTTGAGATATGACAGGGACCTCAGGGACCCGCTCGTGTAGCCTCAGGAAAGACCAGTCTCCATGCGAGTTGCGAGGGGCCCCTTGGGGTTCCTCTCGAGTCATTGTTGGGTCCTAAGTCCTCGTCTGGAACTACGGCCAGAACCTGAGGTTTCCTCTCCAGTGGTGACACGGATCTTGGGGTTCGTCTGGAGTCTCCACAGGAGAGTCAGGAATCTTCTCAAGTGGAGACATCCATGTTCGTTTTCCTCCCAAGCTGTAGTAGCAGTGTCAGACTCCCCGAAGAGTTGACACAGGGATCTGTGGCTTTCCCTCGAGGTGCCACAGGGCTGTCCCACGTGCCACCGTGGTGTGATTCGATGTTGGGCATGACCTTCGTGGCAGTACAGGGAAATCAGGTTTATCTAGAGTGGACTGAGACATTTGGGCATCTTTTGGAATGGTGGACAACCCCTGTCACTGACACTGATCCCTGGAGTTCCTCTCGACTTTCCCATTGAGAGCATGTCCTCTTGCTGTGCGACAGAAACGGCAAAATCCTTTCTCGACTAAGCAGGTAAAGGGACCCTCATCTCGAGCGGAGGAGGGGCAAAGGAGGCTCCTCTTGAGTTGTGGTAGGACCATCAGTGTTCCTCTCGAGTGGAGACGGGAATGTCGGGGAAATTCTTGAGTTGCATTATGACGGGGACTTCAGGGACATGCTCCTGTGGCCTGAGAAAAGGCCAGTCTCCATGCGAGTTGAGAGGGGCCCTTCTGGATTCCTCTCCAGTCAGTGCCGGATCCTAAGTCCCTGGCTGGAGCCGAAGCTGGAACCTGAGATTTCCTCTCCAGTGCTGACATGGATCTTGGAGTTCCTCTGGAGTATCCCCAGTGGAGTCAGGCTTCGTCTCCTGTGGTTACATGCACGTATTCGTTCCTCACGACCTGTAGCAGCAGTGTCAGTCTTCCCGTCGAATTGAAACAGGCATCTCTGTCTTTCCATCGCGATGCCACAGGGCTGTGGCATGAGCCACAGTTGTGTGAGGCGATAAACGGGTGACACTCGAGGTAGTGCAGGGAATTCAGGTTCACCTTGACTGGACTGAAACATCTGGAGGATTTTTAGCATGTTGGCATGACCCCTGGAGATCTAGGCTTTACTGTTGAGAGCGCCACCTCCTGAGATGTGATGGGAATGGCGGGAATCCTTTCCTGATGAACCAGGGAAAGGAACCCTCATCTTGAGTGGAGGAGGGGGAAAGGGGGCTCCACTTGAGTTGAGGTGGGACCCTCAGTGTTCCTCTTGAGTGGAGACGGGTATGTCGGAAAGCTTATTGAGTTGCAGCATGGTTGTGAATGACTCTTTGAAGTTCAGGAGGGAAGGCGTGATTTCTCTCGAGATGCCGCATCAGAAAATGGCCTCATCTCGTGTGGAGGGGAGAGCCTCCTGGTTTTTCTCGAGTTGCGGAAGGTTCCTGTTGAGTCAAGGCGGGGAACTCAGGGACCCGGTTGTGTGGCCTCAGTAAAGTCCATTTTCCTTTCGAGATGAGAGAGGACTCTTGGTGTTCCTCTCCAGTCAGACCGTGGACCTAAGTCCCCGTTTTGAGCCTAAGCTGGAACGTGAGGTTTCCTCTCCAGTGATGACATGGATCTTGGGGTTCTTCTGGAGTCTCCACAGGGGAGTCAGGCCTTGTCTCCTATGGTTACATGCACGTCCGCTTTTCTCCCGAGCTGTAACAGCAATGTCAGACTTCCCATCGAACTGACACAGGGGTCTCTGTCTTTCCCTCGAGATGCCACAGGGCTGTGGTGCGAGCCACCGTGGTGTGAGAAGATACACGGGTGACGCACGAGGTAATGCAGGGAAATCAGGTTCATCTGGAGTGCACTGAGACATCTGGGGGCCTTTTAGTATGTTGGCACGACCCCTGGAGAACTCAGCTTTCCTGTTCTGAGCACCACATATTGAGATGTGACAGGAACGGCGGGAATCCATTCCTGACGAAGCAGGGAAAGGAACCCTCATCTCGAGCTCACAAGGGGGAAACGGGGCTCCTCTTGAGTTGTGCCGGTACCCTTGATTTTCCTCCAGTGTGGAGTCGGGTATGTCGGGGAACTTCTTGAGTTGCAGCAAGGGTGGGAAGGACCCATGCAAGGTTCAAGAGTGAAGGCGTGATTTTGCTCGAGTCACCATAACAAAAAAGGGCCTCATCTCGCCTGGAGGGGAGCACCTCGTGGTTTTTCTCGAGTTGCGGCAGTTCCCTCTCGAGTTACGATGGGGACCTCAAGGACCCACTCGTGTGGCCTCAGGAAAGACCAGTCTCCATGCGAGTTGCAATGGGCCCCTCGGGCTTCCTCTCCAGTCCATGTCGTGTCCTAAGTCCTTGTCTGGAACTGCGGCCAGAACCTGAGGTTTCCTCTCCAGTGCTGACATGAATCTTGGGGTTCCTCTGGAATATCCACTGGAGAGTCAGGACTCTTCTCAAGTGAAGACATACCCATCCGTTTTCCTCTCGAGCTGTAGCAGCAGTTTCAGGTTTCCTGACGAGTTGACACAGGCATCTGTGACTTTCCCTCGAGGTACCACAGGGCTGTCACACGTGCCACTGTGGTGTTATTCGATGCTCGGGGTGACCTTCGAGGCAGTGCAAGGAAATCAAGTTCCTCTGGAGTGGACTGAGATATTTGGGGTCTTTTGGAATGGTGGCACCACCCCTGAAGTTTCTCTCGACTTTCCTGTTGAGAGCATGTCCTCTTGCTCTGCGACAGGAATGTCAGAATCTTTTCCTGACAGAACAGGGAAATGAAACCTCATTTCGAGTGGAGGAGGGGGAAAGGGGCCTCCTCTTGAGTTGTGGTGGGACCCTCAGTGTTCCTCTCAAGTAGAGACGGGTATGTCGGGGAACTTCTTGAGTTGCAGCAAGGGTGTAAAGGAGCCTTTGAGTTTCAGGAGGGAAGGCGTGATTTCTTTCGGAATGCCACAGCAGAAAACGGCCTCATCTCGCCTGGAGGGGAGAACCTCCTGGTTTTTCTCGAGTTGCGGCAGGTTCCTCTCGAGTCAAGACGGGGACCTCAGGGACCTGCTCGTGTGGCCTCAGCAAAGGCCATTCTCCTTTCGAGTTGAGAGGGGACTCTTGCTGTCTCTTATACACATCTTGGACACTGAGCACCCATGCAGAAGCAGAAGTCACGTGGTGAGGAGCCAAANGCAGGTTCCTCTCGAGTCAAGACGGGGACCTCAGGGACCTGCTCGTGTGGCCTCAGCAAAGGCCATTCTCCTTTCGAGTTGTGAGGGGACTCTCGGTATTCCTCTCCAGTCGGAGGCAGGTCCTAAATCACCGTTTGGAGCCGAAGCTGGAACCTGAGGTTTCCTCTCCACTGCTGACATGGATCTTGGGGTTCCTCTGGAGTCTCCACAGAGGAGTCAGGCCTCGTCTCCTGTGGTTACACACACGCCCACTTTTCTCTTGAGCTGTAGCAGCAATGTCAGACTTCCTGTCAAACTGACACAGGGATCTCTGTCTTTCCCTTGAGATGCCACAGGGCTGTGGCACGAACCACCGTGCTGTGAGGCGATACGCGATTGACACTCGAGGTAGTGCAGGGAAATCAGGTTCATTGGGAGTGGACTGAGACATCTGGGGGACTTTTAGTATGTTTGCACGACCCCTGGAGATCTCGGCTTTCCTGGTGAGAGCGCCACCTCTTGAAATGTGACAGAAACGGCAGAAATCCTTTTCCGAAGGAGCAGGGAAAGGAACCCGCATTTCAAGCTCGCGAGGGGGAAACAGGGCTCCTCTTGAATTGTGCCGACAACCTCGTTGTTCCTCCCTCGTGGAGACGGGAATGTCAGGGAACTTCTTGCCTTGCAGCAAGGGTGAGAAGGACCCTTGTGAGGTTCAAGAGGGAAGGCGTGATTTCCCTCAAGACGCCACAGCAGAAAAGGGCCTCACCTCGACTTCAGGGGAGAACCTCCTGGTTTTTCTCGAGTTTTGGCAGTTCCCTCTTGAGTTATGTCAGGGACCTCAGGGACCCGCTGGCGTGGCCTCAGAAAAGACCAGTCTCCTTGCGAGTTGTGAGGGGCCCCTCGGGATTCCTGTCCAGTCAGTGTCGGGTCCTAAGTATTCGTCTGGAACTGCGGCCAGAACCTGAGGCTTCCTCTCCAGTGCTGACATGGACCTTGGGATTCCTCTGGAGTCTCCACCGGAGAGTCAGGACTCTTATCGAGTGGAAACATACTCATCCGTATTCCTCCCAAGGTGTAGCAGCAGTGTCAGTCTTCCTGATGAGTTGACACAGGGATCTGTGACTTTTGCTCAAGGTGCCACAAGCCTGTGGCACGTGCCACCATGTTGTGATTCGATGCTCAAGGTGACCTTCGAGGCAGTGCAGGGAAATCAGGTTCATCTGGAGTGGATTGAGACATCTGGGGGTCTTTTGGAATGGTGGCATGACCCCTGAAGTTCCTTTCGTCTTTCTTGTTGAGAGCACGTCCTCTTGCTGTGCGATGGCAATGCCAGAATCTTTTCCTGACGAAGCAGGGAAAGGAACCATCATCTCGAGCTCACGAGGGGGAAACGGGTCTCCTCTTGAGTTGTGCTGGGACCCTCGGTGTTCCTCCCGCATGGAGACGGGTATGCCAGGGAACTTCTTTAGTTGCAGAATGGTTTTGTGGGGTTGGAGAAGACTCTTGAGAGTCCCTTGGACTGCAAGGAGATCCAACCAGTCCATTCTGAAGGTGATCAGCTCTGGGATTTCTTTGGAAGGAATGATGCTAAAGCTGAAACTCCAGTACTTTGGCCACCTCATGCGAAGAGTTGACTCATTGGAAAAGATTCTGATGCTGGGAGGGATTGGGGGCAGGAGGAGAAGGGGACGACCAAGGATGAGATGGCTGGATGGCATCACGGACTCGATGGACGTGAGTCTGAGTGAACTCCAGGAGATGGTGATGAACAGGGAGGCCTGGCGTGCTGCGATTCATGGGGTCACAAAGAGTCGGACACGACTGAGCGACTGAACTGAACTGAATATATATGTTTTAATGCTATTCTCTCAAATCATCCCACCCTTGCCTTCTCCCACAGAGTCCAATAGTCTGTTCTTTATATCTGTGTTTCTTTTGCTGTCTCATATATAGGGTCATTGTTCACCACAGGAAAAACCAAAGCCTTGACTAGATGGACCTTTGTTGGCAACGTAATGTCTCTGCTTTTGAATATGCTATCTAGGTTGGTCATAACTTTCCTTCCAAGGAGTCAGTGTCTTTTAATTTCATGGCTGCAATCATCATCTGCAGTGATTTTGGAGCCCAAAAAAATAAACTCTGACACTGTTTCCACTGTTTCCCCATCTAGTTGCCATGAAGTGATGGGACCAGATGCCATGATCTTCGTTTTCTGAATGTTGAGCTTTAAGCCAACTTTTTCACTCTCCTTTTTCATCATTACCATTTGCTAAATTCCATATATATGTGTTAATATACTGTACTTGTGGCTTTCTTTCTGACTTACATCAGTCTGTATAATAGGCTCCAGTTTCATCCACCTCATTAGAACTGATTCAAATGTGTTCTTTTTAATTGCTGAGTATATGTACCACAGCTTTCTTATCCATTTGTCTGCTGATGGGCATCTAGATTGCTTCCATATCCTAACTATTGTAAGCAGTGCTCTGATGGACATTAGGGTAGATGTGTCACTTTCAGCTCTGGTTTCCTCAGTGTGTATGCCCAGCAGTGGGACTTCTGGGTCATATGGCAGTTCTATTTCCAGGTTATAAGGAATATTTGCACTGTTTTCCATAGTGGCTGTACAAGTTTGCATTCCCACCAACAGTGTAAGAGAGTTCCCTTTCCTCCGCACCTTCTCCAGCATTTATTGTTTGTAAACTTTTTGATAACAGCCATTCTGACTGGTGTGAGATGGTAACTCATTGTGGTTTTGATTGCATTTCTCTGATAATGAGTGATATTGATCATCTTTTCATGTGTTTGTTAGCCATCTGTATGACTTCTGTGGAGAAATGTCTATTTAGCTCTTCAGCCCATTTTTTGATTGGGTCATTTATTTCTCTGGTATTGAGCTTCATGAGCTGCTTGTATATTTTTGAGATTAATTCTTTGTCAGTTGCTTTGTTTGTTATTATTTCTTCAATTCTGAAGGCTGTTTTTTCACCTTGCTTAGAGTTTATTTCATTGTGCAAAAGCTTTTAAGTTTACTTAGGTCCCATTTGTTTATTTTTGCTTTTATTGTCATTTCTCTGGGGGGTTGAACACAGAGGATTCTGCTGTGATTTATGTTAGAGAGGGTTTTGCTTGTGTTTTCTTCTTGGAGTTTTATAATTTATGGTCTTACATTTAGATCTGTAGTCCATTTTGAGCTTATTTTTGTGTATGGTGTTAGAAAGTGTTCTAATTTCATTATTTTACAAGTGGTTGACCAGTTTTCCCAGCACCACTTGTTAAAGAGATTGTCTTTTCTCCATTGTATATTCTTGCCTCCTCTGTCAAAGATTAGGTGTCCATAGGTGCCTGGATTTATCTCCAGGCTTTCTATTTTGTTCCATGGATCTATATTTCTGTCTTTGTGCCAGTACCATACTGTCTTGATGACTGTAACTTTGCAGTATAGTCTGAAGTCAGGCAGGTTGATTCCTCCCATTCCATTCTTCTTTCTCAAGATTGTTTTGGCTGTTTGAAGTTTTTTGCATTTCCATACAAATTGTGAAATCATTTGTTCTAGTTCTCTGAAAAATACCATTGGTTGCTTGATAAGGATTGCATTGAATTTATAGATTGCTTTGGAAAGTATACTCATTTTCACTATATTGATTCTTCTGATCCATGAACATGGTATATTTCTCCGTCTGTTTCTGTCATCTTTGATTTCTATCATCAGTGTTTTATAGTTTTCTACATATAGGTCTTTTGTTTCTTTAGGTAGATTTATTCCTAAGTATTTTATTTTTTTCGTTGCCTTGGTGAATGGAATTGTTTCCTTAATTTCTCTTTCTGTTTTCTCATTGTTAGTGTATAAGAATGCAAGGGACTTCTGTGTGTTAATTTTATATCTTGCATATTTACTATATTCATTGACTAGCTCTAGTAATTTTCTGGTGGTGTCTTTAGAGTTTTCCATGTAGAGGATGATGTCATCTGCAAACAGTGAGAGTTTTACCTCATCTTTTCCAATCTGAATTCCTTTCATTTCCTTTTCTTCTCTGATAGCTGTGGCTAAAACTACCAAAACTATGTTGAATAGTAATAATGAGAGTGGGCACCCTGGTCTCATTCCTGACTTTAGGGGAAATGTTTCCAATTTTTCACCATTGAGGATAATGTTTGCTGTGGGTTTATCATATATGGTTTTTATTATGTTGACATATGTTCCTTCTATGCCTGTTTTCTGGAGGGTTTTTTTTTTAATATCATAAATAGGTATTGAATTTTGTCAAACACTTTCTCTGCATCTATTGAGATAATCATATGGTTTTTAATCTTTCAATTTGTTAATGTGGTGTATCACATTAATTGGTTTGCCAATATTGAAGAATCCTTACATCCCTGGGATAAAGCCCACTTGGTCATGATATATGATCTTTTTAAATGTTGTTGGATTCTGTTTGCTAGAATTTTTTTGAAGGATTTTTTGAAGGATTTTGAAGGATTTTTGCATCTATATTCATCAGTGATATTGGCCTGTAGTTTTCTTTTTTTTGTGTGTGTGACATCTTTGTGTGATTTTGGTATTAGGGTGATGGTGGCCTCATAGAATGAGTTTGGCAGTTTACCTTCCTATGCAGTATTCTGGAAGAGTTTGAGTAGGATAGGTGTTAACTCTTCTCTAAAGTTTTGGTAAATTTCAGCTGTGAATCCATCTAGTCCTGGGCTTTTGTTTGTTGGAAGATTTTTTTTTATTACAGTTTCGATTTTGGTGCTCGTGATGGGCCTGTTAAGATTTTCTATTTCTTCCTGGTTCAATTTTGGAAGGTTATACTTTTCTAAGAATTCTTCCATTTCTTCCTAGTTGTTCATTTTATTGGCATATAGTTCCTGACAGTAGTCTCTTATGATCTTTTGTATGTCTGTATATTCTGTTGTGATTTTTCCTTTTTCATTTCTAATTTTGTTGATTTGATTCTTGTCCCTTTTTTTCTGGATGAGTCTGCCTAACTGTGTGTCTATTTTATTTACCTTCTCAAAGAACCACCTTTTAGTTTTGTTGATTTTTGCTGTAGTCTCCTTTGTCTCTTTTTCTTTTATTTCTGCTCTAATTTTTGGGATTTCTTTCCTTCTACTAACCCTGGGATTCCTCACTTCTTCTTTTTCTAGTTGTTTTAGGTGTGGTTAGGTTATGTATTTGATTTTTCTCTTCTTTCTTGAAGTAAGCTTGGATTGCTATGAACCTTCCCCTTAGCACTACTTTTACTGAATCCCATAGGTTTTGGGTTCTCATGTTTTCATTTTCATTCATTTATATGGATATGTTGATTTATTTTCGGTGATTTCCCTGGTGGCTCAGACAGTAAAGAGTCTGTCTACAGTGCAGGAGACCTGGGTTTGATCCCTGGGTCAGGACGATCCCCTGGAGAAGGAAATGGCAATCCACTCCAGTACTAGTGCCTGAAAAATCCCATGGACAGAGGAGCCTGGTAGGCTACAGTCCATGGGGTCGCAAAGAGTTGGACACGACTGAGCAGCTTCACATTTATTTTCTGATTTCTTTCATGATTTGTTGGTTATTCTGAAGCATGTTGTTTAGCCTCCATATGTTTGTATTTTTAATAGTTTTTTCCCTATCGGTTCAGTTCAGTTCAGTCACGCAATCCCATGAATTGCAGCACGCCAGGCCTCCCTGTCCATCACCAACTCCCAGAGTTCACTCAAACTCATTTCCATCGAGTCGGTGATGCCATCCAGCCATCTCATCCTCGGTCGTCCCCTTCTCCTCCTGCCCCCAATCCCTCCCAGCATCAGAGTCTTTTCCAATGAGTCAACTCTTCGCATGAGGTGGCCAAAGTACTGGAGTTTCAGCTTTAGCATCATTCCTTCCAAAGAAATCCCAGGGCTGATCTCCTTCAGAATGGACTGGTTGGATATCCTTGCAGTCCAAGGAACTCTCAAGAGTCTTTTCCAACACCACAGTTCAAAAGCATCAATATCTAATCTTACTGCATTGTGATCAGAAAACATGCTTGAAATGATTTCAATTTTTTTGAATTTACTAAGGCTAGATTTATGGCCCAGGATGTGATTTATCCTGAATAATATCCCATGTGCACTTGAGAAAAAAATGAAATTCATTGTTTTAGAGTGAAATGTCCTATAGATATCAATTAGGTCTAACTGGTCCATTGTATCATTTAAAGTTTGTGTTTCCTTGTCAATTTTCTGTTGAGTTGATCTATCCGTAGGTGTGCATGGGGTATTGAAGTCTCCCACTATTATTGTGTTACTCTTAATTTCCCCTTTCATACTTGTTATCATTTGTCTTACATATGCAGTGCTCCTAAGTTGGGTGCATATATATTTATAATTGTTATGTCTTTTTCTTGGAATGAGCCTTTGATCATTATGTAGTTTCCTTCTTTGTCTCTTTTCATGTCCTTTATTTTAAAATCTATTCTATCTGATATGAGTATGGCTGCTCCTGCTCTTAGTTGGTCTCCATTTGCATGAAATAATGTTTTCCAGCCCTTCACTTTCAGTCTGTATGTGTCTCTTGTTTGGAGGTGAGTCTCATGTAGGTGGGTCTCTTTTTTTGGTATCCATTCAGTCAGTCTTTGTCTTTTGGTTGGGGCATTCAACCCGTTTATATTTAAGGTAATTATTGATAAGTATGATCCTGTTGCCATTTAGTTGGTTGTTTGGGGTTTGAGTTAGAAACACTTTCTGTGTTTCCTGTCTAGAGAAGATCCTTTAGCATTTGTTGAAGAGCTGGTTTGGTGGTGTTGAATTTGCTCAGCTTTTGCTTGTCTGTAAAGCTTTTGATTTCTCCTTCATATTTGAATGAGATCCTTAATGGGTATAGTATACTGGGATGTAGATTTTTCTCTTTCATCACTTTAAGTATGTCCTACCATTCCCTTCTAGCCTGAAGAGTTCTTATTGAAAGATCAGCTGTTATCCTTATGGGAATCCCCTTGTGTGTTAGTTGTTGTTTTTATTTTGCTGCTTTTAATATTTGCTCTTTGTGTTTGATCTTCATTAATTTGATTAATATGTGTCTTGAGGTGTTCCAGCTTGGGTTTAACCTGTTTGGAACTCTCAATTCTTTGGACTTGGGTGGCCTTTTCTTCCCCATTGTATGGAAGTTTTCAACTATTATATCCTCAAGTATTTTCTCACGCTCTTTCTTTTTGTCTTCTTCTTCTGGGACTCCTATGATTTAAATGTTGGGGCGTTTAACGTTGTCCCAGAGGTCTCTTGAGGTTGTTCTCATTTCTTTTAATTCATTTTTCTTTTTTCCTTTCTGCTTCATTTATTTCCACCATTCTATCTTCCACCTCACTTATCCTATCTTCTGTCTCAGTTATTCTACTGTTGGTTCTCTCAGAGCAGTTTTTATCTCAGCTATTGCATTATTAATTATTGATTGACTCTTTTTTATTTCTTCTAGGTCCTTGTTAAACATGTCTTTCATCTTCTCAATCCTTGTCTCTAGTCTATATATTTTTAACTCCACTTTGTTTTCAAGATTTTGGATCATCTTCCCTATCATTATTCTGAATTCTTTTTCAGGTAGACTCCCTATCTCCTCCTTTTTTGTTTGGTTTGGTTATCATGTTCCTTTACCTGCTGAATATTTCTCTGCCTTGTCATTTTGTTTAGATTGCTGTGTTTGGGGTGGCCTTTCTGTATGCTGGAAGTTTGTGGTTCCTCTTTATTGTGGGGGTTGCTCCCTGTGGCTGGGGTTGGACTATTGGCTTGTCAAGGTTTCCTGAATAGGGAGGCTTGCATCGGTGTTCTGGTGAATCTCTCCTTTCTGGAGTGCAATGAAGTGTCCAGTAGTGAGTTTTTAGGTGTCTATGGGTTTGGTGTAACCTTGGGCAGCCTGTATTTTAATGCACAGGGCTATGTTCCTGCATTTATGGAGAATTAGCATGATATGTAGTGCTGTGGAACATGTTGGCTCTTGGGTGGAGCTTGATTTCACTGTAGGTATGGAGGCTTTGGGATGAGCTCTTGTCAGTTAATGTTTTTTGGAACCAGGAGTTTTCTGGGGTTCTCAAGTTTTCTATTTAAGCTTCTTGCCTCAGACATTTAGTCTTATTCTTACAGTAGCCTCAATACTTTGCCATCCATACAGCACAGATGATAAAACATCTAGGTTAATGGTGAAAAAATTATTCACAGTGAGGAACACCCAGAGAGGTTCACAGAGTTACATGGAGGAGAGAGAAGGAAGCAGGGAAAGAGAGTTGACCAGAAGGACAAGAGAGAGACTCAAAAGGGGAGCAACCAATCTAGGCAGTAATCAGTTATTTAAGTGTTCTCCACAGCCCTCAACACCCAAAGAGATTGACAGAGTTCAGTAGAGAAGAGAAGGGAGAGGGAAGAAATAGAGGTGACATGGGGGAGAAAAGGGAGAGTCAAAAGAGGAGAGAGCAATCAAGCCAGGAATCACACCCCTAAGTAAAAATGGGTACTGAAAATTAGATTCTTAACAGTAAAAAATTGATAATAAATACCAAAACCCAGACATTAAAAATCTAGAGCAGAGGTTAGACTCCCAAAGATGCGATATTAAAAATACAAAACAAAAAATACCAAAAAAATCAATCACAAAAATTATAAAATATATATATATGAAATTTGCTTTAAAAATAGGGTATTTTTTTGAAAGGTAGTAATAGGTTATAACGGAGAAGGCAATGGCACCCCACTCCAGTACCCTTGCCTGGAAAATCCCATGGATGGAGGAGCCTCCCATGGATGGAGGCTGCAGTCCATGGGATCGCTAAGAGCAGGCATGACTGAGCGACTTCACTTTCGCTTTTCACTTTCATGCATTGGAGAAGGAAATGGCAACCCACTCCAGTATTCTTGCCTGGAGAATCCTAGAGACAGAGGAGCCTGGTGGGCTGCTGTCTATGAGGTCGCACAGAGTTGGACACGACTGAAGCAACTTAGCAGCAGCAGCAGCAGTAGGTTATAAAAAGGAAAATTAAAGGATTAATAAAAAACTTAAAAATAAAAAATTGTTTTAAATTGAAAAATGATAATAGTAAAAATATATTTAGGAATTTCTCTGAAGCTGTGAAGGGCAATGTGGGGTCAGTTCAGTTTCAGATAGTTCCCTGTTCCAGCTTATACTTCTCAAGGTCTATACACTGCTTCCAATGCTTAGTCAATGCTAACTACAGGGTTTTAATCTGTTGCACCTGTCACTTCCAAAGCGGTTCCCTCTTCTTTGTTTATTTTGGCTTCCTCTGTTTGCAAGTCTCTTCAATGTCTAATTTCTGCCCTAACACAAGAGGGCCAAGGTGGTCATTTATTTAGGCTCACTTGTTCAGTTGTGCTGTGGGGAGGGAGGAACACTGCAAACAAATATCACTGGTGTGTGTAGGGAGTGCTCACAGTGTATGGACCACACTGGGTTTGCCCAGCTCATGGCTTGTGTGCCTTCCCAGTCTACTCTGCTCAGGCTCCTGGTGGTTCTGAAGGGGAACTGTCCAAAGTGGGCCCTGGGTTTTGTGCACTTCCCAGGTCTAAGCTGCTCAGGTTCAGGTTCTCAGGTACTCCACAAGGGCACAGATTCGGTTGGGCATGCATTCTGTGCCCTTCCCAGGTCCAAGGAGCTCAGGAGACCAGGTGCTTGGTGAGTGCACTGTCCCAGGTGGGCTGCGTGTCTTAATCACCTACCCAGTCCCAGCCTCTTGGTTTCCCAGATGCACTGCAAACCACCGTCTAAGGTGTGCCCTGTATCTCCTCTGGGGAGCTGATATCTGGCTTCGACCTTCCTGGCAGATGTCAACCGTCCAGGATCCCAGGAAGACTTGGTTAGCAACTGGGAGCCTGCTCACAGTTAGGTGGAGGATGCCATCTCTGGGGCAGAGATTGCCCCTTGCCTTCTGGCTCTGCCTATTGCCCACCTGCCTCTCTGCCTCCATCAGGGAGATGGGCTGGTCCATTCCTGGTTAGCTCTTCTTTGGTAGTCACTCAATCTTTTGTTCTGTGAGTGGGCCAGGCTGTGTCTTAGGTTAGAGTTTTTCACGGGAAAGTTCTCTCTCTCTCTCTTTTTTCTCTTTCTCTGGCTATCCCAAAGTTTTGGTTGGGATCACATTAGCTCCCTCATATTGTCCTCAGGGCATTCAGGCCCAGTCCTTAGCCTAAGCATACAACTCATGCCTCCCTGCTCAGCCCCTGCTCTCTGGTGGCGGACACAGGCATCTGGATTACTTCTTCACTGGGACTTGCCATTAGCCATGTAGTCTGTGTGTGTGTGTGTGTGTGTGTGTGTGTGTGTGTTTCTCCTTCCAGTTATGTTGTCCTCTGAAATTACAAAACTCTTCCACAGACCCTCTGGTGAGAGGGTTTCCTGGTGTTTGGAAACTTCTCCTCCATGACTCCCTCCCTGGGATGGGTCTTCATACCTAACACTTTTGTCTCTCTTTTTGTCTCTTATATTTTGTTCTACCTCCTTTTGAAGAGAATGGGCTGCCTTTCTGGGTGCCTGGTGTCCTCTGCCAGCATTCAAAAGTTGTTTTGTGGAAGTTGCTCAGCAGTAAAATAATCTTTTGATGAATTTGTGTGGAGAAATTGGTTCTGAGTTCTATTCCTCTGCCACCTTAGGACTGCCACACCTCCCATGGTGAGGGATTTTGAATACTCGGCTCAACATAATATAGTCCCCAGTGTCTGTGGCCCAGACACAAATGGTAGAAAAGAGAGAATCTGAGTTTGTCCCAGACACCAAATAAGTGGGATTGCTACCAACAGGAACCAGTTCCCCCACACCAACTGGGCATCCAGAAGTCAATTCACTTCTGACACTAAATCCTCAGAGGTGACCCTGAACCCACAGGGTGAGGACTCCACCTCTGAGAACTGCCCACAGTTAAGGAGTTGATCTCGAGCCCTAGGGTCATGCACACTTGTAAACAATTGGCTATAATTTCTGAGATCCCTTGACTCACCTCCCATGTTGAACATCAGAACCACTCATTGAATTCAGATAAGCCCTTTACATACTTCAGTTCAGCTCAGTCGCTCAGTCGTGTCCAACTCTTTGTGACCCCATGAATTGCAGCACGCCAGGCCTACCTGTCCATCACCATCTCTCGGAGTTCACTCAGACTCACGTCCATCGAGTCAGTGATGCCATCCAGCCATCTCATCCTTGGTCGTCCCCTTCTTCTCCTGCCCCCAATCCCTCCCAGCATCACAGTCTTTTCCAATGAGTCAACTCTTCGCATGAGGTGGCCAAAGTACTGGAGTTTCAGCTTTAGCATCATTCCTTCCAAAGAAATCCCAGGGCTGATCTCCTTCAGAATGGACTGGTTGGATCTCCTTGCAGTCCAATCTCCTCTTTCACTTTCATCAAGAGGCTTTTTAGCTCCTCTTCACTTTCTGCCATAAGGGTGGTGTCATCTGCATATCTGAGGTTATTGATATTTCTCCCGGCAATCTTGATTCCAGCTTGTGTTTCTTCCAGTCCAGCCTTTCTCATGATGTACTCTGCATAGAAGTTAAATAAGCAGGGTGACAATATAAGGAGCAACCCAAGGAGCGGTGGCTGCGCAGGCGCAGGAGGGCCTAGAGGAGCTATCCCACATTGAAGGTCAGGAACAGCAGTGGTAAAGAGATATCTCTCGTCCAAGGTAAGGAGCAGTGGCTGTGCTTTGCTGGAGCAGCCGTGAAGAGATACCCCACACCCAAGGTAAGAGAAACCCAAGTAAGATGGTAGGTGTTGCAAGAGGGCATCAGAGGGCAGACACACTGAAACCATACTCACAGAAAACTAGTCAATCTAATCACACTAGAACCACAGCCTTGTCTAACTCAATGAAACCAAGCCACGCCTGCGGGGCAACCCAAGACGGGTGGGTCATGGTAGAGAGGGCTGACAGAACGTGGACCATTGGAGAAGGGAATGGCAAGCCACTTCAGTATTCTTGCCTTGAGAACCCCTTTACATACTATTGCCACTCATTATCAATGGTAAAATTCAGGGACAGCAAAATGGAGGAGAAGCATAAGGCAAAGAAGGAGTAGGAAATGCTGTCTCCATGCCACCTCAGGACATGTCTCCCTTACAAACCCTTGATGTTATCACCTCCCTTGAAGCTCTCTGATTCTAGTGTCGGTGAGTTTCAACTGAGGATTGGATGGAGGCAAATTGATGGAATCTTTGACCATTGTTAATAGAACTCAGTATCAGTACTCACTCCTCTCCCCAGAGTAACTGGGGACTGATCACTTAACTCTCTAATCATCTGATGGCATGTTCCGAATCCAGGTGCACACAGACACTATGTAAGGCCTCATCCTTCACTGATTTCATTACTTAGAGAATGACAATAAAATCCAAGTGTTTTAGGAGGCCTAGGGCATGAACTGGGGCAAGAATCAAATACGGATCTTTTTACTATTCTAAAGTGATTTTTAGGGATGGGGTAGAGTCTAGCAATAGACAGTGTCAGAGATAAAGTTCATGATTCTGTAAAATGAGGTGGGATATTTTTATTTGAAACTGAACACATTATGACAATATTTTGAGAGTCAAGAAATGTCCCTGGAGTTCAACTGCTCACTTTTCAGAAGAAATCCAGAGAGGGCTAGCAGCATCCACCACACCCCTCTTCCTGCCCCTTCCATGGACTCACCTCCTTTCCCTTCAGTCTGTAGAGGAGAGGTGAGCTGGGACTTACTCTGACCCTGGTTGCTTGTTTCACCTCCAGGGATGATGCCCAGCATGGTGCCCAGGAGAATGAACAGGGCTGCAGAGGATCAGAGTCTGCTCATGTTTGTGACCTTGCAGAGGGTGTCTATGGAAAGACAGATGCTGAGAGATCAGTTTATATCCCAGCAGATGGGTAAGAACAGGTGAGAAGGAGGGGAGTGAGGAAATGGAGGATTTGGGGTCAGTCGTGTACAACATGTAATCTCCCCAGCTTCTAATGTCCTGCTTCTGCATGTGCATGCATGTCTGCTGAGTCACTCAGTCTGGTCTGACTCTGAGATTTCCATGAGCTATACCGCGAGGCTCCTCTGTCTTGTTTCTGTCTGGTGGGTCCAAATGCCAAGTACCCAGATTCTCAAACTTGACTCTGTCTGTGGTCTAATGAAAACACAGAATGTGATTCTACAGGTGGAATTTTGTGCAATATGGTCACACAAGGAGCATCCCAGCTCCTAGAGCAGCACATGGCATTGGATGGCCAGTGAGTGGATGAGAGCAGATCAAAAGCCAAGTAAGTAAACAATTGTGTGTTAGCTCAGGTCCTCCTTTACAGACTCATGCAGGTGTCATCATATGTGGGTATCAATGCCCCCTCTCTTACATTAACCCTACCTACTTCAGAAGACAGATATGACACAGGTAAGCTACCAGCAATCATTGTGGCAGCATCTCTATTGGAAAGATACCAGCTCTTTACCTGGCAATGGCCCAGTCAGATGTTGAGCTAGGGGGAGAGCATCTCCATCTGGGGCACAGAACCTGATATTCTGGGTAGAAACAAAGTAAAGGGAACCAGCAAAAGGGAGGAAGAGACAAACAGCATCTCCAGAACTGACCACCCACTGTCCCTCACCGGGTTTCACCAACAGGAGAGCTACCTCCCTGAGTGGATCCCAGGGACCTTGGAAATCGCTTGCAACACTACCCCACCACACCTGTGGACTCTGCAACAGGGGTTCTTAGAACAGAGGACCCGGTTGGAGTTCCAGTTCTTTCTTTTGCTAACTCTGAGATCTGGGGCCTTATTTTATAACTAAAAAAAGCAACACTCAGAGATGTCAGAAATTTGCCAAAGATTTCAAGGAAGGGAGTAACAGCAACAGCACCCTGTGTGTTCTCATTTATTTAGATACCCTACTTGCTGAGGTCCACAAGTCTAACTTCACTGATCTGAATTGAAACAGATACTCTCTGTTCTCCAGGTGCATTCATCCTAAATCTTTTAGAAGCAGAGCAGGGTAACATCATCAAAATCCCTTTACTTAGGAGAGTGGGGATCTGCCATCTTAGAAAATGGATGAAGGAGAAAAGTGCATCTCTATGCTGCCATTCTCTTCCTTGAAGGATTCTAAGCATGATTAATAGAATAATGCAGGCAAAATGCTTACACAGAGCCTGGGATACCAAATGGTAATTGCCCTTCTTTAACTAAAGTAAGAACTCCCTCCCACCTATGACTTCAGGGAATCGGATTCCTTAGAAAAGTGGACAACTGAACCTCCTGCCTAGTCTCCTGAGAGTCCAGGAGGACAACCTTCCCCCAAATTTGACTGAACTTAGAAGAAAGGAATGAAAGCTCATGTGGAGATTTGTATCTCCCAGGTTTAGGTGTGGCTTGGGGTGGCTATTAAGATGTCAATGATTCTGTCATGTGTTTGTTTCCTATACCCGGTAGGGCACGGTCTCTGGACAGTGAACTGGGAGGTGCCCACCTTCTGGAGAACAGTGAGAAAGACCAATATTCCCATGGACCCTCTTGATTAAGGTTTGCAGTTTCAAGCAAAAGACACCACTCCATTCAGTTTAATTTAGTATGCATTTATTGAAATGCATTATTGAATTATTTTCTAAAATGCATTATTATTGAAATATAGCCACAGTGTTTGAAGCTACAGAAAGGAAAATTGCAACATCATTGTAGGATCAGGAAGCTTCAACATTGCAAACCCTTCTCCCATTACTGATTCTGAGAACTGGTTGTGAGAAATTCCACTTTGGACACCCACAAAGAGAGCAGTGATGGTAGGGAGTGGGATGAAGCTTAGGATGCAGTGAGAATATGGGTGAAGACAAAAATCCTTCATCAAACTGCAGGCTCTATAGTTACTCTGGTCATGACGAATGTGCTCCTACATTCCTTCCTTTCTTCCTCAAATAATTAGGAACTGTTGCCTTGGTGCCAGGAGCTGAGCTCAGTGCTAGGAATAAAGGGAAGACATTCTCATGGTGCTGAGAGCCATCTGGGTGAGACAGAATGTTGACCAACAGGAGAAAGGAATTAGACAGGTTCTGCTGAAAAGGGGAGGGGAGAGAAGGACTGCAAGAGACTGAACAGTTTCAGAAGCAGCCATGGCCCAGCCCTGCAGGGGTCCTCCTCGGACGTCACATTTTCCGGGAACCACTCTTCACATATCCTCTGCAAAAAGAAAGGAACTTGTTGAGTGCCATCATTTTAGCCCCAGACATGGACATCTATCATCTTGACAGAGCCTAGAGTTTCCAAAAAATATGAAACTATAGTCCTCATGATCCAAATGGCCAAAAAGAGGGAAGTGAGTTTTCCATGCCAAGGTAGGGTGCTCAGGAGCACTGCAGACCTGCCCTGGAGGGTGGTTGACTCAGTATTCCTCTCTAAGATGGAAGAGCATATGATTAGGCTTACAGTGTCATAAAAGGCATCTCGGTTTGACCTTCTGCCAAGCTGACCCCTGGAGAACTTGCTCAGTGTGTGGTTTCACAGGATACTGCCACCTCTTCTCCTGGGAAGCATTAAGGAGGAAGACACTGTGCAGCTGTGACTGGTGTGTGGTCCCCTGAGCTCCACCTCGTTCCCCAGTCCTTCCCCTGCCCCTGTGCCCTGCGCCCAGTCTTACCACAGGGACACTGTCACTGGAGAGCAGGTCACTATGCAGTCCGATAACGTCTGGAAGTTGTTCTTGTTTCCTTCGCAGCCGCCATATACAAATGGCTCGCAGTACCCGGTCGTGGCATTGTAGAAGTACCTGGTCATCTGGTCCTTGCAGGGACCCTTTAATTCAGGCTCCAGGCAGAATTCAGGCTTAGAAGCTTCTGGGAAAGGAGGGGCAATGGCTCAGTTATGAGGACGGTCACCACAGCTCGTACAAGGACAACTAGAACCGCCAGTTTCTTGGTGATAGAGAAAGCTAGGCTTATGGAGGATGGTCAGATGGAAAAGGTCATTTGAAAACCTTTCTGCAACATAATTGGGAATGTTGCTAAGGGTGACATGATATATTAATCATGCAAATTTCAATATCTCAACACGAAGTATTTTAACAAAAATTGGTATAATGCCTTTGCTTAGCCTCAAAAACTTCTAGAGGACTTCCCTGGTGGGCCACTGGTTAAGAATTAGCCTTCCAATGCAGGAGTCCGGGGTTCAATCCCTTCGTAAGAGAACTAAAGTCCCACATCCTGAGGGACATGTACATCAGCAGGCTACAACTACTGTGCCTGTGGCCTGCAACTAACACCAAAAGCACCAAATAATTGCTAAAAAAAAAAAAAAAAAAAAAACACACACACACCAAGAAGAAAGAAAGAAAAGAAAACCCATAAATATACAACTCTGCTGCTAAGTCACTTCAGTCGTGTCCGACTCTGTGCGACCCCACAGACGGCAGCCCACCAGGCTCTGCCACCCCTGGGATTCTCCAGGCAAGAACACTGGAGTGGGTTGCCATTTCCTTCTCCAATGCATGAAAGTGGAAAGTGAAAGTGAAGTCGCTCAGTCGTGTCCGACTCTTCGCAACCCCATGGACTGCAGCCCACCAGGCTCCTCCATCCATGGGATTTGCCAGGCAAGAGTACTAGAGTGGGGTGCCATTGCCTTCTCTTATACAACTCTATAGCAATGAAAATAGGTCACAGGTAAAAATCATTCCTTATATGTCAATAATTACTGGGTCTGGGTACCTGGGTTTTATAATACTGTTGTCTACACCTTTGTATATGGCAAAAACTTTCCACTATGAATAAAAAATGTGAAGGAATCATGTGATAATGAAAAAGGGCATGAAGAAAACATACCAGTGTGTTACTTCTGATCCCTCAGGAGGACTGAATAAATCAAATGTTCAACTATCAATATGTTGATACTGTTATTATAAGAAGAAATATATGTGATTTTTTTTTGATCCTTTTTCTGACACTGAGTTCCTAAACATATTGGTATTGCTAATGTGATGAGAACAATAAAAGTGTCTTCTGGTATGTGAAGTCAGTGATTTTGGAAAGACCTTCATAAACCATAATGGGCTCCTATTGCACAGGAAAGGACTGTCTACAAGATGGTGGGCGCTTGGCAATGAAGCAGGAAAAGGATCAAATGTGGATCAACTATATGAATAATAAAATAATAGTCAAAAGAGGACAAGTGAAAGGGCCTGGAGACTTTGCTCGTATTGTCTTAACCTAGATCCCATGAGACAAAGACTGTGTTTCTTGTGTTCCTGCAGTTTCTCTGCTCTGTGGTTCTATGTCTTTCTGCTTATTTTAATAGTAAAGGAATAGTCATTACTTGACATATTAATATTTTCTCTTAACCAAAGGAGAACATGTTCTTTAGATCAACACACTGGTGGAAATGGACAAAATTGGTCATGAAATGTGAATAGATTATTGATATTCATGACTGATAATCTATTAAAGAATGCTTGCATATTTTTCCACTAGTCAGTTGAGGAAATTGAATATGACTTGCCCCAGAACACAGAGCATAGGGGTGGTAGAGTCAGGATAAGATACTATCATATCATAACCCATCTGATACAATACCCAATTCTACCAGGAATTCTAAAAATACTGTTTACTTATAAGAGTTGCTGGATGCAGCATCCTACTTTCATTACTTCCCTGTCCGCAAAGCTTACCTGACCTCACCTAAGCTCTCAAATCACAGCAGAGAGTGAGTTTGGGTTTCCCTTGACACCAAATATGTGGTATCTAGACTAACATCAACCAATTCCCCAAAAGACTCCTGGGTGTCCCCCAGTCACTTAACATGTGATATGAAATTCATGCAGTTAGTACAGATCCCGCCCATTGAGGGATCACAACTGTCCTCACTTTAGTATGAACTGTGTGGTCCAAAGTTACTTAATGTGTGTGACCAAATGGCTAAAATTTGGAGGTTCCATGACCACATCTCCATGTTCAATAACTGAATGGAACTAATGACCAGACTAAGGAAAACCCTTACTGACTGTTCTCAGATTAAGTAAGAAGGTAAGTGTTAGTTGCTCAGTCGTGCCCAACTTTTTGCAACCCCATGGACTGCAGCCCACCAGGCTCCTGTGTCCATGAGATTTTCCAGGCAAGGATATTTGAGTAGGTTGCCATTTCCTTCTTCAGGGGGATCTTCCCAATCCAGGGATCAAACCCGAGTCTCCTGTACTGCAGGCAGAGTCTTTACCAACTGAGCTAGAGGGAAGCCCATTCTCAGATTAATAGAAACGAAAATTCAGAAACAGTGAAATGGAGGAGGTGTGTAGGATGAAGGGGCACTGTAGGTTGGCAGAGCCTTCACGCCTTAGTGAGCACAGCACTCACGTCATGTATTTGTATTTACCACCCAAAAACTCTCTGAATCCCAATATTTATGCAGGTTTGAGGTTTCAAAGCAAAGAAGATCTAAAGAGCCTCTTGATGAAAGAGGAGAGTGAAAAAGTAAGCTCCAGTAGACGGTGATGTACTGGAAAGCCTGCCGTGCTCCTGTCCATGGGGTCACAAAGAGTCAGACACGACTGAGAGACTGAACTGAACTAACTGAAATGAGGTTTCAAGAAACAGGCTTATTGACTGAATCATTGGCCATTGGTGATTGATCTCAATCTCAGTGACCTTCCTTCGCCCCAGAGGTGCAGAAAATGCAAAACCTTTCTTACCATATTTGAGTATTTGTGTTAGGAACTCCTCGACTGTATGGTTCTCGAGTTGCGTTCCAGAAATCATCACTTGACCTATGAAAGGGAGTAAATTGCAAGAGTTTCAGGAGGCCTGGTCCTTGAAACAGGGAAAGGATCAAAACTGGACAAGAAAATGACAGTCAGAAAGGACAAGGGAAGGAGCCTGGAGACTTTAGTAAAATTGTCTCGGGCTTGTTTGCACAGCCTACCACACAAGGGCTGTGTTTCTTGCTTTCCCTGCAGTTGCTCTCCTCAGTGTGGCTCCACATCTTTCAATTTGTTTTCTTAATAGAGAAATGATCATTATATGATAAAGAAATAGTTTTAATTGTCCAAAACAAGTAGATAGAGAAAGTGTTTTCAGATTAACACATCGTGGTGGAAAACGGACAAATCTGGTTACGAAGTGGGAAGAAACTGTTTATATTCATGATTCATCATCAGTTCAAAGACCTCACATAAGAAATTTCCCCTATTCAGATGAGGAAACTACAGACGACTTGCCCCGTGACACAAGCATGTGGGTGGTGGGATCAGGACAAGATGCTGCCATATCACAGCCCACTGATACACTATAGATCTCCTTGGAGCTTGAAAACATAGATAACTGGTAAGAGTTTTGGGTGCAGTGTCCTCCTCCCACTGCTCAGCTCCCCAAGCCCCAGGTGAGCCCTCAGATCACAGGCAGGGTGAGTCTGGGGTTTTTCCTGACTGCAAAGATATGGTTTCTGCACCAACCCATCCAATTCCCAATACCCAGCGGGTGCCCCACTGTCAACTGACTTCTGATACCATACCTGTGGAGTTAGTGCCAATGCCACAGATTGAGGTATCAAGACTCTCCTGACATCAGATGTCAGCCATGTGGTTTGAGTCACTCATACTTCTGACCAAGTAACTAGAAGTAGGAATTTCCATGGCCCCACCTCCATGCTCAATATCTCAATCAATCCAACGACTGAACTGGGAAAACCTATACTTACTGTCCTCCAAAAAATATACAGGAGAAAACTCGGAAACAATGCAATGCAATGGAGGAGACATGGAGGGCAAAGAAAGAGTGGAGGTGTGGGCAGCGTTCATGCCCCAGAGCGCAGCACCCTCACATCACCAGCATTGGTTCCCACCCATAAGCTCTCTGAATGCCAGAATTTATGGAGTTTTCTTCTTTAACTTTATTGAGGTTTCCTTCAATAGTGATATTGATTGAATCTTGGCACAACAATGACTGATCTCAACCCCAGTGCCCTCCCTTCTCCCTACAGGTGAAGGAGTTTCAAACCTTGAATTCCATTACTGATTATGTCAGCCAATCCTTTTAGTCCATGAAATATCTTGGTACCTATGAAAGACAAAAATTCCAAAATTTCCAAGGATCTTGGACCATGAACCAGAAAAACGATCAAATATGGATAATAAAAAGATAGTCAAACATGGACAGGGGAAAAGGCCTGGATACTCTGATCATTTTTCCCGATTGCTCTGATTAACTTTTATAACAGAGAAATAATCATAACTTGGCACATACTTATTCTTTCTGGCCCCAAGCAAGTAGGTAGCGAAATTATTTCAAATGAACATATTCACAGGAAAATAACCAAAATTGGCCATGAATGTGAATAAACTCTTTATATTTATGACCAGTAATATGTTCAAAGAATCCATGTAGCAGGTATCTGCTGTTCAGATGAGGAAGTCCTAGACAACGTGCCCCGGACACACAGCATGTTTGTGGCAGGTCAGGACAAGATATGGTCATGTCACAACCCATTTGATATACTATCCTATTCTGCCAGGAACTCTGAAAATACCGATAACTGCTGAGAGCTTCTGGATGCAGTGTCCCAGAAGTGCAGTGTCCTTTGCATTACTCCCCTGTCCCCAGGACTCAACTGAGTTCCCAAAGCACACAGAGTGTGAGTTTGTGTTTCCCTGACACCAAATACGTGGTGTCTCTAGCAACAATATCGAATTCCCCAAACATCCACTGGGTGTCTTCAAGTCAATTTTATTCTGATACAAAATCCAGGGAGTTAGTACAGATTCTGCACGTTGAGGGCTCAAAACTGTCCTCAATTCAGATGACAGTGAAGTGGTTGTGATTTGACAAAGTAGCTAAAACTTGGAAGTAACATTACAGCACTCCATGTTCAATAACTCAATAAATCTGACAACCAAACTCAGGAAGACCACTCACATACAGATCCCAGGTTATCATTAAGGATAAATGTAGGCACAGCAAAAATGAGTGACACATGCAGGGCAAAGTGGAAGTGGAGTTGTGAGGAGCCTCCATGTCCTAGAGAACACTGGACCCTCACATCACTGTCGTGTGATACCACCCCAAAAGCTCCCTGATTGGTCATATTTGTGGATTTTCATTGAGGTGTCACTAAACAGGCATATTCATTGAATCGTTGGCCAGTGAAGATTGTTCCCAATCCCAGTCCCTCCCCTCTCCCCAGAGGTGGAAAAAGTTCAAACCTTTAACCACACCGTCGATGACATGGGAAATCACATCTATTATTGAACGCTTCTCAGGTCCCCTTCTATGGCTTGTCTCCAGACCTATGAAAGACAGCAGATTTCAGGAGTTTCAGGAGGCTGGGCCCATGCACCAGGACAAGGATCAAATATGCATAATAAAGTAATAGTCAACACTGGACAAGGAGGGGACAGTATGGATAATAAAATGATAGTCAAAAGAGGACAAAAGAAAGGGCCTGGAGACTTTACTAATATTGTACCAGACTTGGTCCTGGGGCAAAGCCACCCTGGGCTCTGTGTGCTTCTTGTTTTCTCTGCAGTGGATCTGCTCACTCATCCAGGTTTTTCTGGTTATATTCATAATAGAGGAATAATTGCTCTTTGACACCTAAATATACTTTCTCACCCAGAGCAAGTAGGTAGAGAAATCGTTTTCACATGAACACATCTTAGTGAAAAATGCACAAAAGTCACCATGATATGTGGTTCAACTATTAATATTCATGACTGGTTTCTCTTCAAAAACCCACATAACATGTATCCCCTGTTCCAATAAGAAAATAGCTGATGACTTGCTCTAGGACATGTAGGTATCTGGGTCAGGACAAGACACTGTCACATTACCACCCATTTGATACAGTACCTGATTCTGCCAGGAACTCTGAAGATACAGATAACTGAGAACAGTTTCTGGGTGCAAGGTCCTACTTTCAAGAATCCCCCCTTTTGGAGCATCACCTGAGCCCAGAATCAGGGCAGAGTGAGTCTGGGTTTTACTCTGACAACAAATATGTGGTCCTTTAAGAGCAACCGAGTCCCCAAACACCCACTGGGTGTCTAGCAGGTCAATTTACTTCTGATTTGAAATCTGTGGAGTTAATGCAGACTCTGCAGGTTGAGGACTCAAGACCATCCTCAACTCAGCTGCCAGCCCTGAGGTCTCGAGTCGCTTGTGCTCCTGATCAAATGGCGAAAATTGGGATGTCCATGACCCCACCTTCAAAATCAACAGCTCAATAGAATCGGTGGATGAACTTAGGAAAAACACTTGCTTACACTTCCCAGATAACTGTACAAAATGTAACTCAAGGCAGTAAAATGGAAGAGATGTGTGTGCAAAGGGGGAGGGAGGTGTGCCCAGCCTCTGTGCCCTAGTGAGCACAGCACCCTCACATCAGCTTCCTGTATTCAAAAATGCACAATCTCTCTGAGCCCAGTTTTATGTATTTCTTCCTAGGGTTCACTAAACAAGCATGTTGGTTGGATCATCAGCCACTGGTGATTGATCTCATTCTCAGGTCCCTCCCCTCTCCACACAGGGCTGGAATGAGACATGGTGAAAACTGGAACCGTGAAATGAATGGTTGAAGTTTCTTGGAGACCAGCCCCATCCTGAAGGTACCTTGAGTCTCCTCTTGGGACTCATCTTATAACCTATAAAGTCAGTAAATTCCAAGTTGTAGGAGCCTGGGCTATTAACCAAAACAAGAATCAAATATGCAGCTTTTTGTTACAACACTACAGCAAGGTTCACGGACAAGGCGGGGACCAGGAATAGAGTCTCAGAAATAGGCCCTGATCTGGTAGAGTTAGGTGGGATAGATATATATTTAATATAAAGTAATTAACCTCCAATTAAAATAGATAAATTTATATTTTAAAAAATAAAACCAAGCAGAAGATAAATAAAAAATAAAGATATCCTCATGAGTGTCATGATATTAGCTGAGTTAGAAGTTTCCAATGTACAATATTGTAAAGTAATTAGCCTCCAATTAAAATAAATAAATTTAAATTTTAAAAAAGTCTATGTTCGATACAGTTTACAGGATACTTGGGGCTGGTGCACGGGGATGATCCAGAGAGATGATATGGGGTGGGAGGTGGGAAGGGGGTTCAGGATTGGGAATTCATGTACACCCGTGGTGGATTCATGTCAATGTATGACAAAACCAATACAGTATTGTAAAGTAAAATAAAGTAGAACTAAAAATAAAAAAAAAAAAATAAAAAAAGTTTCCAACATAAGACTTCCATGGTGGTCCAATAGATAAGAATCCACATGCTAATGTGGAGGACATGGGCTCTATGCCTGGTTGGGAGGATCCACATGCCTTGGGGTCACTAAGCAGGTGATCTGCAACTACTGAAACCAGATGCCTAGAGTCCCGGCTCTGCAACAAGAGAAGCCACCCCAACGTGAAGCCCACACACCACAACCAGAGAGTAGCCCTGGTATCTAGGGAATATCCTGGCATAGAGGAAGACCAATGCTGCCAAAGCTGAACAAACATCGTGCCCAACGTGACAGGAGAAATTCAGAGAAGACTGGTAGCAGTGTGGTCACAACTGGCCCCAGCCCTTTCTGACACTGAGTTCTAAGCATCTTGGTATTTCTAATGTGATGAGAACAATGAAAGTGTCTTCTGGTATGTGAAGTCAGTGCTTTTGGATAGACCCTTGTAATCCAGAATGGGCTCCTATAGCACAGGAAAGGACTGTCTACAGGGCGGTGGGCACTTTCATTCACACCCTCCACTGTGGTCTTCTATCCACCATCCCTTCTCTCAATTTCAGGGAAGATAATGGAGTTGTCTGGTGAACACTCTGCCATGGCTCAAGATTTAATGCATCATGACTAGGCAATTAAGCCTCCATAGAAACCTCAACAGAGCAAGATATTCATGTGATTAGAGAGACCTGGGACCCACCCAGGGAGCTGCCTGTGGACCATGGCCGCAGCCTGCTCGCTGGCACTGGGCCTCGGTCTCTGCTCTTTGCCCCCTAGAGGATACTCTTGCACTGCAGCCTCAGAGATCCTGTTTTGAGCCCTATCCCATTGCTCCCAAGATCACCTCCTCAGTGACTCCTCTTTTCTCTGAGAATCAAACTCAGATTCTTATAAAGGCCCACAAGGCTCCTCACGACCTGCCCCCAGGACATCTCTGCCTCATCCCCTTCCGCTCCCCTTCCCTCCACCCACTCGGCTCCAGCCAGCCAGGTCCCAGCTGCTGCTCGAACAGACCAGACACGTTACTTCTGCAGACTCTATTCAATGCCTCCTTATCACAGAAGGTTTCTCTGAAACTGAAGAAAAAGCACAGCATCCTTTCACGCACCACTCTAACTTTCTAAAAACTTATAACCTACCATAGGTTTTCTTCTCTTTGCTATTGTTTGTCTCCCTACTACAAAGCAAGCTATATTGCCATATTTTTTCACAGCTTTTTCTCCACCTCAAGAACAATGCACTGTAGCGACATGATAACTCCCATTATCATTCTCTCCACAAGCGCACAGTCATCAAGTAGAATGGATATAACTGATTTCCTTTTAGTAAGAAATCATCTTGATGATGGGGCACATCAACATAAAGGTCAATCTCCCTCTAACATTCAGTCTCCTTCCAGGATAGTAAAATAGTCTGTATGGGTTATCATTAACCTCAAAACGTCTCTTAAGTGAAATATTTATGGATTTTTGTGGAAGTTTTCAATAAACAGCCATATTGACTCAGTTAGTGGCCATTGCTGACTGATCTCAATCTCAGAGTTTTCCTTCCTCCCTAGAGGTGCTGGCAAGAAAGTGGTGAAATTTCCAACTTCTAAATGGGTGTTTGAGGTTTTTGGAGGACCAGCCCAGAGCTGAAGATTTCCTAGGTTGTTCACTGAGTGGTCTCGTGACTTAACAAAGAAAGGAAATTCTAAGAGTTTCAGGAGGCCTAGGCAGTGAGGCAAGGCAAGGATCAAATATGGATCAAATATATGAATAAGCAAATAAGAGTCAAAAGAGGACAAGTGAAAAGGCTTGGAGACTTTGCTCGCATTGTCTTAACCTAGATCCCATGAGACAAAGACTGGGTTTCTTGACTTCCTGAAGTTTCCCGGCTCAGTGGTCATATGTCTGGCTGCTTATTTTAATAATAGAGGAATCATCATTACTTGACATATTAATATTTTTTCTTGACCAAAGGAGGTCAAAGATCATGTTCTTCAGATTAACACACTGGTGGAAAGTGGACAAAATTGGTCATGAAATATGAATAGATTATTGACATTCATGACTGATAATCTCTTAAAGAATGTTTGTATATTTTTCTGCTATTCATCTGAGGAAATTGCAGATGACTGGCCCCAGAACACAGAGGATGAGGATAGGGCTGGTAGAGTCAGAACAAGATATTCTCACATCATAGCCCGTCTGATACAATACCTGATTCTACCAGGAATTCTAAAAATACCATTTACTTGTAAGAATTTCTGGAGGCAGTGTCCCACATTCATTACTTCCCTGTCCACAAACCTTACCTAAGATGCCAAATCAGAGCAGAGAGTGAGTTTGGGTTTCCCTTGACACCAAATATGTTGTATCTAGACTAATATCAACCAAGTCCCCAAACGACTCCTGGGCATATGCCAGTCACTTAGCATCTGATATGAAATCCATGCTGTTAGTACATTTACCACCCATTGAGGGATCACAACTGTCCTCACTTTAGTACCAACCATGTGGTCCAAGTCACTTATGCTTGTAACCAAATGGCTACAATTTGGAGGTTCCATGACCACATCTCCATGTTCAATAACTGAATGGAATTGATGACCAGAATAAGGAAAACCCTTACTGACTGTTTTCAGATTAATAGACATGAAAATTCACAAAGAGTGAAACGGAGATGTGTAGGACGAAGGGGGACTGTAGGATGCAGAGCCTCCATTCCCTAGTGAGCACAGCACTCTCACGTCATGTATGTGTATTCACCACCCCAAAACTCTCTGAATCCCAATATTTATGCAGGTTTGAGATTTCAAAGCAAAGAAGAATGAAAGAGCCAGTTGATGAAAGTAAAAGATAAGAGTGAAAAAGTAAGGTCCAGTAGATGGTGATGGACAGGAAGGCCTGCCATGCTGCAGTCCCTGGGGTTGCAAAGATTCAGACATGCGTGAGCGACTGAACTGAACTGAGATTTCAAGAAACAGGCTTATTGACTGAATCACTGGCCATTGGTGATTGACCTCAATCTCAGTGACCTTCCCTCGCCCCAGAGGTGCAGAAAATACAAAACCTTTCTTACCGTGTTTGAGTGTTTGTGTTAGGAACTCCTCGACTGTATGGTTCTCGAGTTGCGTTCCAGAAATCATCACCTGACCTATGAAAGAGAGTAAATTGCAAGAGTTTCAGGAGGCCTGGTCCTTGAAACAGGGAAAGGATCAAAAATGGACAAGAAAATGACAGTCAGAAAGGACAAGGGAAGGAGCCTGGAGACTTTAGTAAAATTGTCTCGGGCTTGTTTGCACAGCCTACCACACAAGGGCTGTGTTTCTTGCTTTCCCTGCAGTTGCTCTCCTCAGTGGCTCCACATCTTTCAGTTAGGTTTCATAATAGAGAAATGATCATTATTTGATCAAGAAATAGTTTTAATTGTCCAAAACAAGTAGATAGAGAAAGTGTTTCCAGATTAACACATCGTGGTGGAAAATGGACAAATCTGGTTATGAAGTGGGAAGAAACTGTTTATATTCATGACTCATCATCAGTTCAAAGACCTCATGTAAGAAATTTCCCCTATTCAGATGAGGAAACTACAGATGACTTGCCCCGTGACACAAGCATGTGGCTGGTGGGATCAGGACAAGATGCTGCCATATCACAGCCCACTGATACACTATAGATCTCCTTGGAGCTTGAAAACATAGATGACCGGTAAGAGCTTTGGGTGCAGTGTCCTCCTCCCACTGCTCAGCTCCCCAAGCCCCACGTGAGCCCTCAAATCACAAGGCAGGGTGAGTCTGGGGTTTTTCCTGACTGCAAAGATACGGTTTCTGCACCAACCCATCCAATTCCCGATACCTAGTCAATGGGTGCCCCACTATCAATTGACTTCTGAGACCACACCTGTGGAGCTAGTGCCTATGGCACAGGTGGAGGTGCCAAGAGTATCCTGACATCAGATGCCAGCCATGCGGCTCGAGTCACTCATACTTCTGACCAAGTAACTAAAAGTGGGAGTTTCTATGACCCCACCTCCACGCTCAATATCTCAATCAATCTGATGACTGAACTCAGGAAAACCTATACTTACTGTCCTCAGAATAATATACAGGAGAAAACTCAGAAACAATGCAATGCAATGCAATGCAAGAGACATGGAGGGCAAAGAAAGAGTGGAGGTGTGGGCAGCGTTCATGCCCCAGAGCGCAGCACCCTCACATCACCAGCATTGGTTCCCACCCATAAGCTCACTGAATGCCAGAATTTTTGGAGTTTTATTCTTTAACTTTATTGAGGTTTCCTTCAAAAGTGATATTGATTGAATCTTTGGGCAACAATGACTGATCTCAACCCAGTGCCCTCCCTTCTCCCTACAGGTGAAGGAGTTTCAAACCTTGAATTCCGTTACTGATTATGTCAGTCAATCCTTTTAGTCCATGAAATATCTTGGTACCTATGAAAGACAAAAATTCCAAAATTTTCAGGAGTTTTGGACCATGAACCAGGAAAACGATCAAATATGGATAATAAAAAGATAGTCAAACATGGACAAGGGAAAAGGCCTGGATGCTCTGATCATTTTTCCCAGGTCGTTCTGATTAACTTTTATAAGAGAGTAATAACCATTATTTGACACATAATTATTCTTTCTGGCTCCAAGCAAGTAGGTAGAGGAAATTATTTCAAATGAACATATCCACAGGAAAATAACCAAAATTGGCCATGAATGTGAATAAACACTTTATGACCAATAATATGTTGAAAGAATCTATGTACCAGGTATCTGTTGTTCAGATGAGGAAGTTCTAGATGACCTACCCCAGGACACACAGCATGTTTGTGGCAGGTTAGGACAAGATATGGTCATGTCACAACCCATTTGATATATTATCCTATTCTGCCAGGAACTCTGAAAATACCGATAACTGCTGAGAGCTTCTGGATGCAGTGTCCCACTTGCATTAATTTCCTGTCCCCAGAACTCACCTGAGCTCCCAGCACACACAGAGTGTGAGTTTGGGTTTCCTTGAACGAAATACATGGTGTCTCCAGCAACAACATCCAATTTCCCAAACACCCACTGGGCGTCCGCAAGTCAATTTTATTCCGATACAAAATCCAGGGAGTTAGTACAGATTCTGCACGTTGAGGGCTCAAAACTGTCCTCAATTCAGATGACAGTGAAGTGGTTGTGATTTGACAAAGTAGCTAAAACTTGGAAGTAACATTACAGCACTCCATGTTCAATAACTCAATAAATCTGACGACCAGACTCAGGAAGACCACTCACATACAGATCTCAGGTTATCATTAAGGATAAATCCAGGCACAGCAAAAATGAGTGACACATGCAGGGCAAAGTGGAAGTGGAGTTGTGAGGAGCCTCCATGTCCTAGAGAACTCTGGACCCTCACATCACTGTCATGTGATACCATGCCAAGAGCTCCCTGAATGCCCATATTTACGGATTTTCGTTGAGGTGTCACTAAACAGGCATATTCATTGAATCGTTGGCCAGTGGTGATTGTTCTCAATCCCAGTGCCCTCCCCTCTCCCCAGAGATGGAAAAAGTTCAAACCTTTAACCACACCGTCAATGACATGAGAAATCACATCTATTATTGAACGCTTCTCGGGTCCCCTTCTATGGCTTGTCTCCAGACCTATGAAAGACAGCAGATTTCAGGAGTTTCAGGAGGCTGGACTCATGCACCAGGACAAGGATCAAATATGCATAATAAAGTAATAGTCAACACTGGACAAGGAGGGGACAATATGGATAATAAAATAATAGTCAAAAGAGGACAAAGGAAAGGGCCTGGAGACTTTACTAATATTGTACCAGCCTTGGTCCTGGGGCAAAGCCACACTGGGCTCTGTGTTCTTGTTTTCTCTGCAGTGGATCTGCTCACTCATCCAGGTTTTTCCGGTTATATTCAAAATAGAGGAATAATTGCTCTTTGACACATAAATATACTTTCTCGCCCAGAGCAAGTAGGTAGAGAAATTGTTTTCATAGGAACATATCTTGGTGGAAAATGCACAAAATTCACCATAAAATGTGATTCAACTATTTATGTTCATGACTGGTTTCTATTCAAAAACCCATGTAACATGTATCCCCTGTTCCAATGAGAAAATTGCAGATGACTTTCCCTAGGACCTGTAGCTATCTGGGTCAGGAAAACTCATTGTCATATTACAACCCATTTGATACACTACCTGATTCTGCCAGGAACTCTGAAAATACAGATAACTGAGAACAGTTTTCTGGGTGCAAGGTCCTACTTTCAAGAATCCCCCCTTTTGGAGCATCACCTGAGCCCAGAATCAGGGCAGAGTGAGTCTGGGTTTTACTCTGACAACAAATATGTGGTCCTTTAAGAGCAACCGAGTCCCCAAACACCCACTGGGTGTCTAGCAGGTCAATTTACTTCTGATTTGAAATCTGTGGAGTTAGTGCAGATTCCACAGGTTGAGGACTCAAGACCATCCTCAACTCAGCTGCCAGCCCTGAGGTCCCGAGTCGCTCGTGCTTCTGATCAAATGGCAAAAATTGGGATGTCCATGACCCCACCTTCAAAATCAACAGCTCAATAGAATCAGTGGATGAACTTAGGAAAAACACTTGCTTACACTTCCCAGATAACAGTACAAAATGCAACTCAAGGCAGTAAAATGGAAGAGATGTGTGTGCAAAAGGGGAAGGAGCTGTGCCCAGCCTCTGTGCCCTAGTGAGCACAGCACCCTCACATCAGCTGCCTGTATTCAAAAACGCACAAGCTCTCTGAGCCCAGTTTTATGTATTTCTTCCTAGGGTTCACTAAACAAGCATGTTGGTTGGATCATCAGCCTCTGGTGATTGATCTCATTCTCAGGTCGCTCCCCTCTCCACAGAGGTGCTGGACTGAGACATGGTGAAACCTGGAACCCTGACGTGGATGTTTGAAATTTCTTGGACCCCTGAAGGTGTCCCCATCCTGAAGGTACCTTGAGTCTCCTCTTGTGACTCATCTTATAATCTATAAAGTCAGTAAATTCCAAGTTTTAGGAGGCCTGGGGTATTAATCAAAACAAGGATCGAATAGGCAGCTTTTTGTTACTACACTACAGCAAGGTTCATGGACAAGGCAGGGACCAGGAATAGAGTCTCAGAAATGGGCCCTGATCAGTAGAGCTAGATGGGATAGATATATATTTAATATAAAAATTTAAAGATATCCTCATGAACGTCATGATGCCAGCTGAGTTAAATGTATCCAACATAAGAGCTCCCTAGTGGTCCAGTAGCTAAGAATCCACATTCTAATGCGGGGGCATGGGCTCTGTGCCTGGTTGGGAGGCTCCACATGCCTTGGGGCAACTAAGCAGGTGATCTGCAACTACTGAGCCCAGACACCTAGAGTCCCTGCTCTGCACCAGAGAAGCCACCCCAACAAGAAGGCTACACGTCACCACCAGAGCGTAGCCCTGGTAACTAGGGAGTATCCTGGCATAGTCAGGAAGACCAATGCTGCCAAAGCCCAACAAACAAACACCCTGCCCAACGTGACAGGAGAAATTCAGAGAAGACTGGTAGCAGTGTGGTCACAACTGGCCCCAGCCCTTCCATGGACTTCCATCATTTCCCTCCAGTCTGTATAGGAGAGGTGAGCCTGGACCTACCTTGGTCCTGGGTATGGTGTTCATACACCGGGGTGCTGTCCACCAGGATAACCAGGAGGAAGAGAAGGGCTGCGGAGAGGCAGAGCCGGCTCATCTTGGTGGTGGCCTTGCAGGAGGGCTCCTGAGGATGCTGGGGATGGACAGACTGAGCTTTTAATATCCTGGCTGAGGGGTGGGATCAGAGGATGAGGAAGGGAGTGAGGTAGCGGAGGAGCTGGGTCAGTCCTCCTTATTGCGAAATCTCCCTCCTAATCAATGCTTTCTGTCTGCAGGGGCCAAGTCTGAGAACTGGTCTGAGAACAGTAGTTACCAGGCTTGATTATGCCTGTGGGTATAATGTAAGCACAGATTGTCATCAGACAGATGTTTGTCCAATATGGACATTAAGAAAATCTGAGAACCTAGACAAGTGTGTGGCACATGATGGTCAGCCAGTGAGGGGATTAGACGGATCAAAGGACGTATAGCAGTGTGTTAGCCAAGGTCCTCCTTTTCAGCCTTGTGTTACTTTCATCACATATAGGCCTCAATGCCCTGACCCCTCTCACCTACCTCAGACGACAGGGGTGACACAGGACAGCTTCCTGCAACCATTGCCACAGCTTCTCCACTGGATGGACGCTTGCTCTTTTTCAGGCATTGGTCCAGGCAAGAACTGAGCTGGAGAAGGTTAGGCCTCCTGGAGTATAACCCTCTTTATGCATTGAAAAATGAGTAAGGGGAGGGGACCAAAGTGAAGCAGGGAAGTGAATACATCTCCATCTCACGAGCACTTGCTGTCCCTCTCCTGGTCTTGCAAACAGAAATGCTGCCTTCATGAGCCGGCTTCAGGGGACCTTGGAAGACTGCCTACAGCCCCCTTCATCCTCCTGCTCTCCCTCATTGGTGATGGGGCCACAGGACCTCAGTTAGGGCACCGGCTCTTGTAATCCTAACTTTGTGCCTCAGGATTTAAATCTCCCAGACCTCACATATTCAGGTGTCATGTGAGATCCAAGCTTCCCACATCATGTGGCTGCCGTGGAAGCAATGGAGGCACCCGGCATGAATATCTTCTCTGGAGAAGTGAAAGTCTTTTGTAGTAGTAATGATAGCAGTAATGAGTAATTAGATCAAGGAAAACTTAAATTCCTCATTGTGGCAGGCATTACCCTAAGCACCTAACACGTAAAACTCATCAAATCCTCAAAAATTTTTAAAGAAAGGGGAGAAACTCTTGATACTTCCTCATGCAACTGAGGAGGTACCTGAGATAACTGGAAATAAAGTCACGTGCTTAGATCATAGGTTGTAGAGAGGGGATTGGGACCCAGGGATCTGACTTGAGAGTCTGTGCACATGCACTCGGCTGCGTTGGAAAGCTGTAAACCAGAGTGCACACATCAGGGGTGACACACCCACACTCCCTTTGCTCATCCTTGTGAGTTTACTTGCAGTTAAAACCATGTAGCACACTCTAGAAGGGCAGTACATCTTAATTTCGAGTTACCCCAGGACAGAAGGACATCAGTAGCCAGTTACACACAAAAGAGCCAGTGTGAGGGGGAAGATCTGCTCTCTCTTGAGATATTTCACATGAATGATTTCATTTAGCCTCAGGTGACCCCAAAACATCTGGATCCTCATCCCATTGTGTCAAGGAGAAAGCCGTGGCTTAAGAGGGGAAGCCACTTGCTCAGGACACACAACCTGCAGATCGTAAAATGATTAATAGACTTTAGTTCAAGAGGCCCTCTGGCCCTTCCCCTCTTCCTGCCTCAATCTGTCCACCTGAGACCAGGGAGCAGCAAGGCTCCCTCTAAGAGCACAAACTCCTCTTATCTCCCCCCTCCTCTCTCATCTGTCTATCTTTCTCAACAAGTGTCCTCCTGTCCTGTCCTGTCCTCACTTTGGCCCAGGTGAGAGTACACCCCTCCAGTCTTCTGGAACATAAGCTTCCTGATGAGCCAATCCTCTCTCCACATCCCCCCTGCCTGTGTCATGTATAACTGAAATCTCTGATTAGGAAGCTTCCCCCTTCCTGGGGCATCTTTAGAGAAATCACAAGACAGAAAAATCACAGGGTATCTATCTGGATAAACCAGAGAACCCAAAACTCTGATATCAGGTCATATCTCTGCTCAGTCATATCATGTTCAGTAATTACCTCTTAAAAATGAGAAATTTGAATTCCACACTATCTAATGCCACATCTGGAAAAGATGGAATGTATCCCGGGCATGCAGGAGATGTTTAGATTTTTCTGAGGCTTTGTCCAGTGAGCATCATTTATATTCAAAGCATGTGGTCAATTTCAGGCTAATGGATAAAACAGTCCCTGGCTCTTTGGAAATGAGTAGTTTACTTTCTTAAAATGGTGTTGTGAATACTATTTTTATTAGAATTATTTTCAGGCTTAAAAGGGAAAACACAAAGCAGAGATGGCAAATGTGGCTAACATCTAAGTATTCTTAACCCACACAGTACCATTTACAATCTTGAAACATTTCCAGGATTTAGCAGTGGGAGATTTTATAAAAAATGAACATCTCACATTGTTGGAAAAAGTAAGTGATCTGACAACTCACTCCTGCCATTTAACAAGAACCCTCTTCTGTCCATGGTATTCTCCAGGCAAGAATACTGGAGTGGACACACATTCCCTTCTCCAGGTGATCTTCCCAATGCTGGGATCAAACTCGGGTCGTCTGCATTGCAGGCAGATTCTCTACCATCTCCCCTGGGAGCCACCAGGGAGCAGTGGGTCTCAACACTAAGCAAGCTTCAGAATCCATTAGACATTTGTTTAAACACAGATCTAAGACCTCTAATTTCTGAGGCTTGATTTGGTAAGACATGTTTGGGACTTGAGTCTGCATCTGCCAGGTTTCCAGGACTGAGGGTGCTGCTCAAGTGATCACATCCTGAAAGCCGTAAACTAAGCTAAGGAAAGCTGATCTCTTCTCAGGAAGGGAGTGTTCTCTCCAGATTCCATAATCCCGGTCATTCCTTGTTGGCCATCCTGCCTCCACTCCCACTCCAAATATCTCCAGCCATATTACTCACCTGGTCCAGGGGCATTCATGTTGTGACCTATGAGATGGGTTCACAGTAAGTGTTCAGGAAAAGGTGTTAGTTTATTTCTAGCCACTAAGTCATGTCTGGGATCAGTTGGGTCTGGGACAGACCTCCCTGATCTTTACATTGTTATTCTTTGCTTTGCAGTTGCCAAATACAAATGTCTTCAAGAACCCAGACCCAACCTTGTAGAAGTATCTGATTATTTTGCCCTTGCAAACACCCACGTATGGAGATAGCAGGCAGAAGTCAGGTCACAGGGCTGCAGAGATGGGAGGATCTTGGTCAAACAGGAAGGTGATCCTCACTGTTTGGTCTACCAGGTGAACAACTGAAACCAGCAGTCTGCTTGCAATAGAGATGGTAGGGATGCAGGGGTGTGAATGTGAAAAGGCCCTTTGATATCCTTCTGTCCAGAGCATTATTACCAATGTCATTAGGTGTCACAGTGACAAGATAATACTGGAAATAATTTCATGTTGTTACTGAATATCTATAGATTTATTGACATTACGCCACTGATTAACTTCAAAAGAACAAAAAGGGAGGATACTTGTTATGAATATTCTCCATATGTTGAGGATGATCAGAGCTGGACAATGGCCTGTGAGTTTATAGTACTATTTTCTGGACATATGTGTGGTGGAAACACTTCACCATTGGAAAAGAAAGTGTGACATTGGATAACCAACAGTAGAGCCCATGGGACGCTTCTCAGTGTTATGCGGCAGCCTGGATGGAAGGAGAGCTCGGGGGAGAATGAGTACAGTTATATATGTGGCTGAGTTGCTTTGCTGACCATGCGAAGCTATCACAATATTGTTAATCAACTATGTTATTAGTCACTCAGTCAGTTCCGACTCCTTGCAACCCAATGGACTGCAGCCTACTAGGCTCCTCCATTCATGGAATTCTCCAGGCAAGAATACTGGAGTGGGTTGCCATTCCCTTCTCCAGTCATGACTGCTAATCCTTTCAAAAAACTCATGTAACCTGGACAATTGTTCACATGATGACTTGCCCTAGGACACAAAATGTTTGAGTGTTAGGATCAGGACAAGTCACAACCCATTTAATCAAGTAACCTTTTCTCCAGGAATTCTGCAACTGCAGAGAGCTGGGAAGTGGTTCTGAGTGCTCTGTTCAACACAATACATTCCCCTGTCCCTGAGCCTCACCCCAGATGCAAATGGTAGAAAAGAGGGAGTCTGGGTTTTGTCCCTGACACCAAACACGTGGATCTCTGCCAGCAGCAACCAGTAACCCACACCCACTGGGCATCCAAGAGTCAATTTACTTCTGACACTAAATCCGCAGAGGTAGCCCAGACATCACAAGATGAGGGCTCCATCCCTGAGGATGGCCCACACTCAAGTGTTGATCACAGTTTCTACTGTCACTTACTTGTGTGACCGACTAGCTATAAATTTGTAGGTTCTATGATCCACTTCCCATGTTCAATAACTTATTAGAAATATTCAGAGAACTCAGGAAAGCCATTTACTTACTGTCCCCAGGTATTATAAAACATTAAAACTCAGGAATAACCTAATGGAGGAGAAGCGTCGGGTAAATGGGGAGTTGGGGGTGAAAGCCTCAAGACCTCTCAGGAATCTCGCCCTTCTCAATCCCTTGATGTTATCACCTTCCCTGAGGCTCTCTGAACCCAGCATTCATGGGTTTTAATTGAGAGTGGAGGCAGGCAAGTTGATAGAATCATTGGCCATTTGTGATTAAACTCAGTATCAGTACTGTGTACAGTCCTCAGAGGGACTGAGGGGTGGTAGTTTTAACCCTATAATCAGCTGATGGAAAATTCTGGAGTCCAGTCCCATCCAGACTCTATCTTAGGTCTCATCCTTCACTCATCTCATGATTTATAAAAATACATAAAGTTCCAAGACTTTCAGGTTGCCTGGAGCATGAACAGAGATAGGGATCAAATATGGATCTTCTTATGACACTATAGTAAGATCAGGGGCAAGGCAGTGACAAGGAATAGGGTATCAGTTATGAGGTCCTTGATCTGGTAGAGTCAGGTCAGGCACTGATTTTTCATAATTGATACATAACATGACCTTCTGAAAGTCAAGAAATGTCCCTGGAGTGAAAACTGCCCAATTTACCAGAAGAAATCCAGAGAGGGTTTGCTACAACCACTTGCAACTCTCTACTCTCTCCCTCCAACCCTGGTCTCGCCACCTGTGGTTTTGGGATCAGAGGACTCAGTTTGTGTCCCACTTCTGCCTTTTCCTAACTATGTGACCTGTGGCCTGAAATTTCCCTCGTCTTCATTTGTTACATGAGATCATGCTGCTGACATCCTGGGCTGTTTTCAAAGCACTGTCTATGGCCTCCATAGACATATATTCCTTTTCTGGCAAAGCAAAAGTCCTTTGAGATGATAATAATAATGGCTAATGATGATAGTTAACACTTAACTCTTTTGACCAGAGAGTCAAATAATGGCATGGTGGGGTGGAGAAAGACCTGGACCTGGGTGAGCTTACTCACTGAAGTAAGAGGGCTTTCAGTTACTTCTGAGGAAGAAGGAGACATATTTGGAAGAGAGACTGTGACTTCACTCTGGCACTCGAGGAACTTCCTGATGCTGAACTTCTTTTAAAGAAGGTGAAACTACAGCATCCAGTCCTATTTCTTCCTTGTATTTTCTACCATTGACAGCACATTTAAAGAGCAGCCAGGAGCCAGGGAAACTAAAACTCTAAGCGCTTCTCAACAATTTGCCTTGTTCTGTGGTGTTCAAAGCATGTTAAGTTTCTCAAAAGGAAACAAAGCTGGGGATTTCTTAATGCAAACACCGTCATCCTCTTTTATAAAGAACAAATATGTGTTTCTGAGAGTGGAAATGTCTTGCCCAAGTCTACACAGCAGCATAGTGAGTTACTTAAGACAATCTCTTTTCTTTAATACCAAGTCTTTATCCCATTGTTGTTGTTCAGTCCCTAAGTCCTGTCTGACTCCTTTGTGACCCCATGGACAGTAGCCCTCTAGGCGCCTCTGCCCATGGGATTTCCCAGGTAAGAATACTGGAGTGGATTGGGATTTCCTTCTCCAGGGGATCTTCCCAAACTAAGCATCCACCCTGTTCTCCTGCACTGGCAGGAGAGCTTCCATCGCTGAGCCACGAGGGATGCCCTCAGGAAGAGTTTGCAGTTGTTCACTCGCTAAGCCGTGTCCCATTCTTTGGGACCCCATGGAGTGTAGATGCCAGTCTTCCCTGTCCTTCACTATTTCTCAGAATCTGCTCAAACTCATGCTCATTGAGTTAATGATGCCATCCACCCATCTCCTCCTCTGTCATCCCCATCTCCTCCTGCTCTCAATCTTTCCCAGCATTAGCGTCTTTTCCAATGAGTCAGCTCTTTGCATCAGGTGACCAAAGTATCGGAGCTTCCGATTCAGCCTCAGTCTTTCCAATGAGTATTTGCTGTTGATTTTCTGTGGAATGACTGATCTGGTGTCATTATCAACCACAGAACTCTCAAGTGTCTTCTCCAGCACCACAATTTGAAAACATCAATTTTGGGGGGCTCAGACTCCTTTATGGTCCAACTCTCATTTGCCTACATGACTACTGCTTAAATCCATAACTCTGACTATATGGAACTTATATATTTTTATGATGGTTTGTTTACAGTGGTTTCCTTACACCAAGAAAGATGCCTTCTGGGACAAAAAGCATTAAAAAAAAAAAAATTCGTTCAGTCATGTCTGACTCTTTGAGACCCCATGGACTGTAGCCCACCAGGCTCCTCCATCTGTGGGATTCTCCAAGCAAGAATACTGGACTGGGTTGCCATTTCCTTCTGCTGGTGCTGCTGCTGCTGCTGCTGCTGCTAAGTCACTTCAGTCGTGCCCGACTCTGTGAGACCCCATAGACAGCAGCCCACCAGGCTCCACTGTCCCTGGGATTCTCCAGGCAAGAACACCTGGACTGGGTTGCTTTTTCCTTCTCCAATGTGTGAAAGTGAAGTCGCTCAGTCGTGTCCGACTCTTAGCAACCCCATGGACTGCAGCCCGCCAGGCTCCTCTGTCCATGGGATTTTCCAGGCAAGAGTACTAGAGTGGGTTGCCATTGCTTTCTAGTATTTGTTAAATATTTTTAAGTAAATGAATCTCCCATTTCATTCTCACGCCAAGTGCACAGTTATTGAATAGACTGGATATAATAAAATCCCTGTTAATCTATTTGATAATGAGGCTTATCTATATAATTTTGAGTCTCCTCTAACATCCTGTATCTTGACAGGATAATGAAATAATTCTTGAACAGGACAGCAAAATGAACACCTTCACTTGACTAATATTGTACCATCTGGATTGAACAGTCTACTGTCTTGAACAAACTCCTGAAAGTACTGCATTTCCTGCTCTCCCTGCAGTTGCTTCTAGAGGGGAGAGATCAGTGTCCCTCAACATTCTGATTAATTTCATAACAGAGAAATGACCATATTTGACAGATAAATTTTTTAGAGGGTTGGTGAGGAAATGTAGGTAGAGGAATCTTTTGGACTAAACAATGTGGTACAAAATGGACACCTTTGGCAAAAAATATGCAAGATTTAATAGTAATGGCTGGTAATCTTTTCAAAAAGCTCATGCAACCTAGTCTCTGCTAGTGTAAGGAAAATGCAGATGACTTGCCCCAGGACACATAGCGTATGGGTGGTGGGATCAGGACAAGATGCCATCCCGTCAAAACCCACTTAATCAAGTACCTGATTCTGCCAGATATTCTGAAAATGCAGAGAACTCGGGCGGGGTGCTGAGTGCTTGGCCCCACATAGTATAGTTCCAGGGCCCCGACCCTCACTCCAGAGACAAATGGTAGACAAGAGTGAGTCTGGGTTTTTTTCCCTGACTCAAAATATGTGAGGTCTCTTCCAACAGTAACCAGTTCCCCAATATCCACTGAAATCTCAGGAGCCAATTCACTCTGACTCTAAATCCATAGAGGTGACCCAGACTGCAGACATTAGGGGCTGGGTGCTTAGGTCAGCCCACACTTCAAGTGTCCAACACAAGTCCTTCTGTCCCTTATACCTGGGATCAACTCAGAGGTGTCATGACCAAACTCCCATATTCAGAAACTTATTGGAACCTCTCACAGAGCTCAGGAAAGCCCTTTACTTACTGTCCCCAGTTATTTTAAAGCAAAAAACCCAGGGACAGAGAAATTGTAGGGCAAATGGTAGTTAGGGCTGCTGAGCTTCCAAGCTCTCCCAGGACTCTCCTCCCCTTACACTCTCCTGATGCCTCACTTCCCCCTGAGGCTCTCTGAACCAAGTATTTATGGGTTTTAATTGAAGATTGGAGGTAGGAAACTTGATAGAATCATTGCCCATTGATTCTAAACTGAACTCTGCATCAGTAACCTCTCCTCTCCCCAGAGGGGCTGAGAGATGATAGTTCTAACCCTCTAAGCACCTGAAGGTATGTTCTGGAGTCCAGTCCCATCCAGACGCTATCTAGGTTTCCGTCCTAGACTTATCTCATGACTTACAGATAGACAGTAATTTCCAAGAGTCTCAGGAAGCCTGGGCATAAACGAAGACAAAAAACAAATGTGGATCTTGTGATTACACTACACTGATGTGTACACAGAAGGTTGTGTCCAGGAAGGAAGAGTTTCATTGACGGGATCCCTCATCTGCTAGAGTTAGTTGGGGTACTTTTGATTCAAAGCTGAACACATAGTAATACCCTTTGAGAGTCAAAAATTGCTCATGGAGTTAAAGTGCCCTTTTCCCAGAAGAAATCCAGAGATGGTTGGCAGCACTCATCCCACCCATGCAACCCAATCCCTTCCATGGACTGCCCTCATCCCCCACCTCCAGAAAGGAGAGATGAGCCTGGGCTTGCCCTGGGCCTTGTTGCTAGTTTCACACCCTGGTATACCAGCCACGAGGGTGCCCAGGAGGGCGAGAAGGGTTGCCAAAAATCAAAGCTGGCTTATCTTCATGCCCTTGTAAGTGGGCTCCTGAGGAAAGATGGCAGCTGACTGAGCTTCTCACACTCCAGTTCAGTGACTGGAAGAGAGACAAGGAAGGGAGTGAGGAAGAGAAGGGCCGGGGGTCAGAATTGTACAGTGTGTACTCCCCCGCTATCCATGGTCTTGCTTCAGCCTGATGGGGATAAATGCCCAGTATAAGTGTTTCTTAAACTTGACTTTGCTTGTGAGTCTCATGGAAACATGTTTTGTAGTTGTACAGGTGGAACTTAGTCCAATATGGTCACTCCTGGAGGTTCCTAGCACCTAGAGCAGTGCATGGCAAGTGATGGACAATCAGTGAGTGGATGAGAGCAAATCACAGGATGAATAAGTGAAGAGCAGTGTATGAGCTCCGGTCCTCCTTTTCAGCTTCCTGTAAGGGTCATCACATCTGGGCATCAATTTCCGCCACCCCCCTGCCCCAATACCCTCACCTGGCTCAGAAGACCAGTGTGACACAGACACATTCCCCCAACCATTACCATAGCTTCTCTACTGGATGGAGACCTGCTGTTAACCTTGCTGTTCCCTGCAGGAACTTACCTAGGAAAGTGATGTCCTCCTGGGGCAGAAACCCTGTTTTCTGTTTCAAATAAGAAGTAAGGGAAGGGGTCAGAGGGAAAGGAGGGAGCTGAACACATCTCCACAGCCTGACTACCTGCCGTCCTTCACCTGGTTTCACAAACAGGAGAGATGCCTGCCTGAGTGGACTTCAGGGGACCTTAGAAGATTGTCCACATCCACCACTTCCTCCTCCTCTCTCTTCCAAGGGTCTTCTGGTCACATGACCTCATCTTTATGACTAGCTTTGCCTTTTACCATCTTTGTGTCTGCAGATGGAAATCTCCCAGAGTCCTCATGTCTTCAGGTGTCACGTGAGGTCAGCGCTGCCCATATCAGGGGTTGCTATGGAAGCAACGGACACAGCAGACATATGTTCCTTCTCCCCGAGAAGTCAGAGTCCTTTGTAGTATTGATAATAATAGTATGAGCAATCACAATAGATAAAATGTTAATTTTTTATATGGCAGTCATTATCCAAGCACTTGACATATAATTACACATTTAATTCTCAAAAACATTAAATTAGTGGCATCAGTTCAGTTCAGTCAGTAAGTATTAATAATTCCTCGTGTTACAGAGGAGGAACCTGTGTTACACAAAAGAAAGTAAGTTGGTTACAGTCATCGAGTGGAGAAAAAGGTTTTGAACCCAGGGATCTGACTGCAGAGTTTGTGCACATGCACTCTGCTGCATTGATAGATGCTATCTACAGGGGAGGTGTGAGGGGTGACAGACCCACAGTCCCTTCACTCACTCCTGTATATTCACTCCCAGGTGAAATCATGTAGCACTAGCCTCCCTCCAACTCAGCTACACTCAGAAAAGCACTTCCATTCACAAACACATACATGCACACACAATACAGAGACACAGAGTGTGCCCCACTCCAGTTCAAGGAGAAGGGAGCTGGGTTCCATGCCCAGAAGCCCCAGGTGCAATCCAGCCAAATGTCAGGCAGGCACAGAGCTGGATGATGAGCTGAAGAAGACAAGAGGGGCTGCCTTCTGGGCAGACACCCTTTCCGTTGAGAAGGGTAGGAGCTCTCAATACTGAGCTGCCCCAGGACAGAAGGATATCAGTAGCCTGTAATTCATATCGCAAGGCACTGTGAGTATCTACTCTCTCCTGAGGCATTCCACATGTGCCACTTTATTTAGCCTCATGTCACTGCTACAAAATCTGAGATTCTCATCCCATTGTGTCAAGGAGAAAGCAGAGTCTCAGAGGTAAAACCACTTTCTCAGGAAACACAACTTGTACGTGGTAGAATGAGGATTCTAGTTTGGGAGGCTTTCTGCCCCTGCCCCTATTTCTGCCTCAATCTATCCACCTGAGGCCAGGGAGCAGCAGAGACTCCCTCTAATAGCAGAAGCTCCTCTTTTCTTCACCTCCCCCCTCTCATGTGTCTGTCTTTTTCTTCCCATGTCCTCCTCTCCTTGTCCTCCTCTCCTTGTCCTCCTCTAGTCCAAGTTAGAGGCTCCCAGATACATAAGCTACCTAATAGGCCAGTTCTCTCTCCATCTTCCCTGTCCCTGCTCATGTGTAAGGGTGGGCTCTAAATCCCTTGCAGCCTATACAGTTACAATGAAAAATCAGGAAGAGAATTTAAGGAAATAATCCCATTCACTATGGCAACGAAAAGAATAAAACATTTAGGAATAAATTTACCTAAAGAAGAAAAAGACCTGTATAGAAAAACTACAAAACATTGATGAAAGAAATCCTAGATGACACAAATAGATGGAGATATATACCATGTTCTTGGATTGGAAGAATCAATATAGTGAAAGTGATTTACTACCGAAAGCAATCTATAGATTCAACATAGTCCTTATCAAATTACCAATGATTTTTCACAGAACTACAACAAGTAATTTCACAAATTGTATGGAAACATAAAAGACCCCAAATCAACCTTCTTGACTTCAGACTATACTACAAAGCTACAGTCATCAAAATAGTAAAGCGCTGGCACAGACAGAAATATAGATCAACGGGAAAAAATAGAAAGCCCAGAAATAAATCCACCCATCTATGGACCCCTTATCTTTGGCAAAAGATGCAAAAATATACAGTCGAGGAAAGACAGTGTCTTGTACAAGTGGAGCTGGGAAAACTGATCAACTAGGGAATGATACTGAAGCTGAAACTCCAGTACTTTGGCCACCTCATGCGAAGAGTTGACTCATTGGAAAAGACTCTGATGCTGGGAGGGATTGGAGGCAGGAGGAGTAGGGGACGACAGAGGATGAGATGGCTGGATGGCATCACCGACTCAATGGACATGAGTCAGAGTGAACTCCAGGAGTTGGTGATGGACAGAGAGGCCTGGTGTGCTGCGATTCATGGGGTCACAAAGAGTTGGACATGACTGAGTGACTGAACTGAACTGAACATGTGAAAGAATGAAACTAGAACACTTTCTAACACTGTACACAAAAATAAACTCAAAATGAATTAAAGACCTAAATATAAGACCAGAAACTATAAAACTCTTAGAGGAAAACATAAGCAGAACACTCTCCAACATAAATCACAGCAAGATCCTGTATGACCCACCTCCCTGAGTAATGGAAATAAAAATGAAAATAAACAAATGGGACCTAATTAAACTTAAAAGCTTTTGCACAATAAAGGAAACTATAAGCAAGCTGAAAAGAGAGCCCTCAGAATGGGAGAAAATAATAGTAAATGAAACAGCTGACAAAGAATTATTTTGCAAAATATACAGGCAGCTCATGCAGCTCAACACCAGAAAAATGAACAACCCAATCAAAAAGCGGGCAAAAGGCCTAAACAGACATTTCTCCAAAGAAGACATACAGATGGCTAATAAACACTTGAAGAGATGTTCAACCTCATTCGTTTTTAGAGAAATGCAAATCAAACCACAATGAGGTACCATCACAAACTGGGCAGAACGGCCTTCATCAAAAATCTAGAAACAATAACAGACATATGTACCCCAGTGTTCATTGCAGCACTATTTACAATAGCTAGGACATGGAAGCAACCTTGATGTCCATTGGCAGATGAATGGGTAAGGAAGTTGTAGTACATATACACAATGGAATATTACTCAGATGTGAAAAGGAGCCCATCTGAGTCAGTTCTAATAAGGTGGGTGAACCTGGAGCCTATTGTACAGAGTGAAGCAAGTCAGAAAGAGGAAGACAAATACTGTATATCAATACATATATATAGAATTTAGGAAGACAATACTGATGACCCTACATGCAGGGCAGCATAAGAGACACAGATATAAAGAACAGACCTTTGTACTCAGCGGGAGAAGACAATGGAGGGATGATTTGAGAGAAAAGGCTTAAAGCATGTACAAGGCCATATGTAAAACACATGACCAGTGCAAATTGATGCATTAAGCAGGGCATAAAAAGACAGTGCTCTGGGACAACTCGGGTGGACATATTAGGGAGGGAGGTGGGAAGAGTGTTCAGAGAGACGCATATATTCCTCTGGCCAATTCAAATTAATGTATGTCAAAAACCAACACAATATTGTAAAGTAATCACCTCCAATCAAATTAAACATACAAACAAAGAAACCTTCCTGGCTCCTGCAGGTCTCTTTAGAGAAATTACAGGACAGGAACAAAACCATGATTGCATTCTGGATGAAGACAAGTCATCTAACCCTCTGGGACCCCAGATCATATCTCTGCTTCTGTTCCTCAGTATCTCCTTCTGAAGAATGACAGTTTTGGATTTCCTGCTATCTAAGGCCATATTCTGAAATGGATGGAATGCACCCAGGGCAAACAGAAGATGTTTAGACATTTGAGATGCTGTGCCCTCTGTGAGGTCTGTTCATATCTGAGTAATGGGTGACCATTTTCTCACTACATGATGATAAAAGAGCACCTCATTTTGAGACCACATAGTATATTTGGCACTAGTAGTAAAAAACTGGTCAGTCAATGAAGAAGACATAAGAGATGTGAGTTCAATCCCTGGGTCTCAGATTTCACATAAAAAAAATTTCTAACATTGCTTCAAAAAGTAAACACTGGCACCACAGTCCTGTGATTTAACAAGGCCATGGGTTCCACACTTGAGTGAGCATCAGAATCCCTTAGTTATTTGATCAAACACAAATTACAGATCTAGCCTTTGACTGTGTGGATCACAATAAACTGTGGAAGATTCTGAAAGAGATGGGAATACCAGACCACCTGACCTGTCTCTTGAGAAATCTGTATGCAGGTCAGAAAGCAACAGTTAGAACTGGACATGGAACAACAGACTGGTTCCAAATAGGAAAAGGAGTACATCAAGGCTGTATATTGTCACCCTGCTTATTTAACTTATATGCAGAGTACAGCATGAGAAACGCTGGACTGGAAGAAACACAAGCTGGAATCAAGATTGCTGGGAGAAAAATCAATAACCTCAGATATGCAGATGACACCACCCTTATGGCAGAAAGTGAAGAGGACCTAAAAAGCCTCTTGATGAAAGTGAAAGAGGAGAGCGAAAAAGTTGGCTTAAAGCTCAACATTCAGAAAACGAAGATCATGGCATCCGGTCCCATCACTTCATGGGAAATAGATGGGGAAACAGTGGAAACAGTGTCAGACTTTATTTTGGGGGGCTCCANGGAGAGCGAAAAAGTTGGCTTAAAGCTCAACATTCAGAAAACGAAGATCATGGCATCCGGTCCCATCACTTCATGGGAAATAGATGGGGAAACAGTGGAAACAGTGCCAGACTTTATTTTTGGGGGCTCCAAAATCACTGCAGATGGTGACTGCAGCCATGAAATTAGAAGACGCTTACTCCTTGGAAGAAAAGTGATGACCAACCTAGATAGTGTACTCAAAAGCAGAGATATTACTTTGCAGACTAAGGTCCGTCTAGTCAAGGCTACGGTTTTTCCTGTGGTCATGTATGGATGTGAGAGTTGGACTGTGAAGAAGGCTGAGCACCGAAGAATTGTTGCTTTTGAACTGTGGTGTTGGAGAAGACTCTTGAGAGTCCCTTGGACTGCAAGGAGATCCAACCAGTCCATTCTGAAGGAGATCAGCCCTGGGATTTCCTTGGAAGGAATGATGCTAAAGCTGAAACTCCAGTACTTTGGCCACCTCATGCGAAGAGTTGACTCATTGGAAAAGACTCTGATGCTGGGAGAGATTGGGGGCAGGAGGAGAAGGGGACGACCGAGGATGAGACGGCTGGATGGCATCACGGACTCGATGGACGTGAGTCTGAGTGAACTCCGGGAGATGGTGATGAACAGGGAGGCCTGGCGTGCTGCAATTCATGGGGTCGCAAAGAGTTGGACACGACTGAGCGACTGAACTGAAATGAAGTGAACTGAGGGTTGCAAAGAGTTGGTCGGGACTGAAGCATGCACCCATTCTTGCAGGATGCAGACTAGACTATGACTTGATGTCTCCCTCTTTCCCTAGCAAGGAATGTTAAGGGTTTAGTCAGTGAGCTTGCACATATTATTAACAAGCTCTTAACCATACAGCTTGGCTGGAGTGCCTACTCTGATGTTATGTTGGTAGTCCTGACAGTATGCACTGTTTTTTTTTTTTTTTTTTCCTGCTTCACCATGGCATTGAGATGAGCAAAGCCTGCCCAGGACAATGTTAAATAGCAGAAGGTGTATCTCAAAGTCTCTGCAATTCACTTGCCCCTGTTTGCATCCCTGATGCTCAGCCATGCTTGGTTCTGGGCTTCCACTTCTCCCACATCAAGACCTAAATACTTCCTATTGCACCAGAGATTTCTCATGCATTTATGTTAGGAGTCACACAACTTCCTCCTGGTTTTTATGAAATAGGATTTAGAGGAAGGAATTAATGAGGCTAAACTGATCCTTCATCTTGTGAGGAACTGTAACTACCAAATTATTTTGATTTTAAAACTGTATACACATATATATTTGATGAAACAAAATTTAATTTAAAAATATACAGAAGAACAAGCAAATTGACAAAAACTGAGGGGATGTGCAAAAGTTATCATTTGAGCAGTGCCTAAGAATGAGTCAATATAGTTAGAATTAGGTTCAACTTGAATGGAAACCCAAATTAAGAGTGGCTTATTCAAGACAGAAGCTTCTTTTATGAAGTAGAGATACTTCAAGTTATTTTTTCCTGCATGACCTACATTCCTAAGATTACCTCATAGCCAGCATGGCTGCTTCAACTCTATTTATCATGTATATATTCCTATATACAGGAAGGATAAAGGAAAAAAAAGAGGTAAAGAGCATATGATAACCACATATCTATATCTATCTATCTATATATATATATATGGGCTTATAAACAACAGAAATTTATTTGTCACAGTTCTGAAGGCTGGAGGTGTGAGATCCCTGTGCCCGCATTGTTGGGTTCTTATCACCATCCTTTTCCAAGTTGTAGACTGCCAACTTTTTTATGATAACCATGATGCTTTTGAACTGCGGTGTTGGAGAAGACTCTTGAGAGTCCCTTGGAATGCAAGGAGATCCAACCAGTCCATTCTAAAGGAGATCAGCCCTGGGATTTCTTTGGAAGGAATGATGCTAAAGCTGAAACTCCAGTACTTTGGCTACCTCATGCGAAGAGTTGACTTATTGGAAAAGACTCTGATGCTGGGAGGGATTAGGGGCAGGAGGAGAAGGGGACAACAGAGGATGAGATGGCTGGATGGCATCACGGACTCGATGGACGTGAGTCTGAGTGAACTCCGGGAGTTGGTGATGGACAGGGAGGCCTGGCGTGCTGCAATTCATGGGGTCACAAAGAGTTGGACACGACTGAGCAACTGAACTGAACTGAACTGATATTTTAAGGAAAGTGTTTTTATTTTCTACTGAAGCATACATAACAAGCCACCTCAAAACTTGGTGACTTAACACAGAAGTTTCCTATAAGTTGCCATATGCTTCTGCTTACCTCCTATCACCCAGAACTGTTATATGACCATTCTTAGCTACAAGGGAGGTTGGAAACTCTAGTTTTTAAACTGAGCATTAATGTCACTGTATGAAAACTTAGGGTTCAACTTCGATGGAAGAATGAGGAACTAATACAGAGTTGAAATGAGTCATCAAAGAATGAATGGTCTAAGGTGAACCAGGAACCAGGATACAAAAATCCCTTGATTTTTGGTCATTATATGTGATTCATACTTGGTGTATAGCTATATTATAAAAATCCAATTTAATAGTTTCTCTTTTTGTTAATAGGTAAGTTAACCTCTGACAAATCTAGACAACATATTAAAAAGCAGAGACATTACTTTGCCAACAAAGGTCCCATCTAGTCAAAGCTATGGTTTTTCCAGTAGTGTATGGATGTGAGAGTTGGACCATAAAGAAGGCTGAGTGGTGAAGAATTGATGCTTTTGAACTGTGCTGTTGGAGAAGACTCTTGAGAGTCCCTTGGAGTGCAAGGAGATCCAACCAGTCAATCCTAACGGAAATTAGTCATGAATATTCATTGGAAGGACTGATGCTGAAACTGAAGCTCCAGTACTTTGGCCATCTGATATGAGGAGTCAACTTATTAGAAAAGACCCTGATGCTGGGAAAGATTGAAGGCAGGAGGAGAAAGGGACAACAGAGGACGAGATAGTTGGATGGCATCACTGACTCAATGGACATAAGTTTGAGCAAGCTCCAGGAGATGGTGAAGGACAGGGAAGCCTGGCGTGCTGCAATCCATGGGGTCACAAAGAGTTGGACACAACTGAGAGACTGAACAACAAATTAACCTTTATAGTAGGTTGAAAGGTGACTTCCCAAAAGACATGAACACTTCCTGACCCTCACAGTCTGTGAATGTGACCTCATTTGGACAAAGGATCTTTGCAGATATAAACAAGTCTAGAGTCTTGAAATGAGACCAACTAGGATTATCCAGAGGCACTCTAAACCTGATGACAAGTGTGTTTATAAGAGACACACAAGGGAGAGACACAGAGAAAAGAGAAGGTCATGTGAAGGAGGCAGAGGTTGGAGTTATGTAGCCACAAGCCAAAGGAACTCCTAAAGCCACAAGAAGCTGGAAGATGCAAGGAAGCTTTCTCTCCTAGACACTTCAGAAGGAGCACGGCCCAACTGATACCTTGATTGTGGACTTCTGGCCTCAAGAACCCAGAGAGAATAAACTTCAATTGTTTTAACTTACTGAGTTTGTGGTAATTTGTTATGGCATAACAAATAAGACTTTCTATATTCTTTTACTCCCTCTGTGCTGCTTGTATTTCTCTTCTTCTAATGGTTGCCCCTTGATGTGTTAGCAAATAGATTTAATCAATTTTCTTATAAAAATCCCAGAGTCACAAATAAAACAAGAATCTTAACATTCTAACCACACATTGAATGTAACCCCACCTAATATTGATTCCCATGTTTCATTTTTCCATACACAGAAGGTTAATATGACTTTTATAGAGTTAATTAAGTTTATCCACACATTTATTAATTTCTATGTTCACCATTTTTTCTTGAATCCCACAGCTTTTTTCTTGTTAGGTAGCTCAGCTGGTAAAGAACCCACCTGAAATGTAGGACACCCTGGTTCAATTACAGGGTGGGGAAGCCCCCCTGGAGAAGGGATAGGCTACCCACTCCAGTATCCTTGGGCTTCCCTGGTGGCTCAGACTGTAAAGAATCTGCATGCATTGCAGGAGACCTGAGTTCAATCCCTAGGTTGGGAAGATCCCCTGAAGGAGGGCATGGCAACCCACTCCAGTATTCTTGCCTGAAAAATCCCCATGGTGGTCTACAGTCCATGGGGCTGCAAAGAGTTGGACACAACTGAGTGACTAAGGACAGCACAGACAAAGAACATATTTAATGGGTAACACACTGGAATGTGAAGTCAAGTGGGCCTTAGAAAGCATCACTATGAACAAAGCTAGTGGAGGTGATGGAATTCCAGTTGAGCTATTTCAAATCCTGAAAGCTGATGCTGTGAAAGTGCCGCACTCAATCTGCCAGCAAATTTGGAAAACTCAGCAGTGGCCACAGGACTGGAAAAGGTCAGTTTTCATTCCAATTCCAAAGAAAGGCAATGCCAAAGAATCCTCAAACTACTGCACAACTGCACTCATCTCACACTCTAGTAAAGTAATGCTCAAATTTCTCCAAGCCAGGCTTCAGCAATACGTGAACCGTGAACCTCCAGATGTTCAAGCTGGTTTTAGAAAAGGCAGAGGGACCAGAGATCAAATTGCCAACATCTGCTGGATCATGGAAAAAGCAAGAAAGACAACTCGATGGATGTGAGTTTGAGTGAACTCCAGGAGATGGTGATGGACAGGGAGGCCTGGCGTGCTGCGATTCATGGGGTCGCAAAAAGTCGGACATGACTGAGCGACTGAACTGAACTGAACTGAACTGATACATGTGTCTCCTCCATCCGGAACCCTCTTCCCACCTCCCTCACCACCCTATTCCTCTATGTTGTCCTAGAGCACCGGCTTTAGGTGCCCTGCATCATACACCAAACTTGCACTGGTCATCTGTTTTACATATGGTAACATATATGTTTCAATGCTATTCTCTCAAATCATCCCATCCTCTCCTTCTCCCACTGAGGAGTGCTTTTGAGAATGTGTTTGGCAATGCTTTTTTAAGTTGTTTATTTTTGACCATGCTGGGTCTTTGTGACTGCGAGGGTCTTTCTCTGGTTGTGGAGAGCAGGGGCTACTCCAGTTGCACTGCACAGGCTCCCCATTGCGGTGGCTTCTCTGGTTGCAGAGCATGAGCTCTAGGGTACATGGGCTTCAGCATCTGTGACTCCCAGGCTCTAGAGCACAGGCTCAATAGTTGTGGCGCATGGGCTTAATTGCTCCATGGCATGTGGGGTCTTCCCAGATCAGGGATCGAGCCCATGTCCCCTGCATTGGCAGGCAGATTGTTTTCTTTAACCACTGAACCACCATGGAAGCCCTTGGCAATGCTTTTGATGGAAGCTTCCTGCAATTTTTTTTGACCTGGGTAATGCCTTTCATGTGCCTAGACTCCTATATCTCAATTCTTAATCATGGGCATTCTACCAATATGATAGAGACTACCAATTATTTCCCAATATCAGTTTTACCCTTTTTACTCAGGATCCCCAACTAGCTGAGCACATGGAATCTTGGAATAGTATCATTTTCCAGCCTGCCTTGTAGTTGTCTGTGGCCTATAACCATGTTCGATCCAATGATTTGTAAATGAAAGTCATTTTGCAATTTCTGGGAATTGTCCTCAAATGCAAAAAGGCTGCTTTTCTCCTTTATTCCAGCTGTCAGTAATGCAGAAGTAATGGATGGAGCCAGAATAGCCATGTTGGGTCCTTTGGTGCAAGCCATGTATTGAGTATAGCAAGGCAACAAGACAGAAGTATCCTGGACCCCTGATGATTTTGGAACCACCATATCAGCCCTCATTTGCTTATACTTACTTGATAGAAATTAACTTCCTTTTTGTTTAAGTGCTGCCATTGTTAATTTGTCCTCACTTGCAGCAAAACAAATCTTATCTAATGCTTTCCTACTCTGACTCTCTCGGAGCTGCATCAACTCTTAAAAAAATTTTTTTTAATTAATTATTTTTGGTTTTCATTGGTGCTCGGGCTTTTCTCTAGTTGTGGCTAGTGGGGGTTACTCTTCATTGTAGTGCATGGGCTTTTCATTGCAATGGGTTCTCTTGTTGCAAAGCCTGGGCTCTAGGGTGCCCAGGCTTCAGTAGTGTGGGCTCAACAGTTGCAGTTCCCGGACTCCAGAGTCCGGGGTCAATAGTTGTGATGCACAGGCTTAGTTGCTCTGCAGCATGTGGGATCTTCCCCAGCCAACAATTGAACCACATCTCCTGCTTTGGCAGGTGGATTCTTTACCACTGAGCCATCAGGGAAGCCCCTGCATCAGTTCTAGAAACAGTCCTCATATCTGCCTTCATTGTGACAGTATCACTAGGCAGCCTTCTTCCTGTGGGTCCATTCAGCCCTTGGGAAAACTCACCATTTCCTTGTCCTTGTCATCAGTGAAAGTGCAGAGCCCTGCCCCTCTCCTCTGCTCCCTCAGCTCCATGGCCACAGTCTCTCACCTTTTCCTTTCTTGGGCATGTATCAGGATTCAGACTGGACCTCTGTGGAGCCTCCAAACTGTCCCCTTGAAGTCCCTCTCTTTGGGGTTGACAGGAGGGAGGAACCCCCCATCTCACTGGCTTTCATAGGTGAGGGGAAGGGGAAATGCCACAACAATCCAGTTCCTCTCTCCAAAGAAACCATCTCCCTCGGGCCTCTTCCACCCCTTCCTTCTGTAGGCTAGACATGGATGATTCCTGCTGCTGATGGAATGGTTTCATAATCTCAGTACATTCTGTGGAGAGGGTCTAGAACCTTGACTTAGGAAATGGGGACACATCATTGCTCTTGCCTTTTGGGTCACAAAATACCCAATTTTAACTTCTGTTTACACCAAACATCATCTTTAGTATCTTCTTTCTTGAGGCCTCTCTTCCTGCTGGCCAGGTAAGAATGATTGCAAAAAGCATTCTTTCTTTACATGAATAAAGGTTTTATGGCCACAAACACCTTTGAGAAGTGCATGAATGTCGGGACTCAGCCTCACTCCTCACCACCACCAGCTGTTCCAAGGACTCTTACACTGTGTTATGCTCAGGCAGTAGTTCTCAAAATGGGGTCTACTAACTGGCTGACCTTGGTCACCTGTCCACTGGTCCATGCGTGTAGCTAGTAAGTGGCAGAACTGGGTTTCGAATCAAGGTCCTCTGGCCTCCTGAAGCTTTACTCTGCAGTTCCTCCTCAACTGCCCTCAGCACAGGTCACTCTACCTGAAACTAACCTCACTATTAAGATTATGCTTGAAGGGACTGGCAGGCTACAGTCCATGGGGTTGCAGAGTCAGACATGACTTAGCAACTGAGCATGCATGCACTTTCTTGGCATGCATGAAGGACTTTCTTGGTGGTCCAGTGGTTAAGACTCCATACTTCCAATGCAGGGGGGCATGGGTTCAACCCCTAGTCAGGAACTAAGATCCCACATGCCACAGGATGCAGTCAAAAAGGAAAAGATTATCTTCTGAAAAAGAGTGGTGTGATCATCTGGCAGCTTTCCTTTCTTAAATGACCTGAAGGGTGTAGATATTATCAGTGATCCACAACATGGACCAGTCCTTGTGTGGATGTGCACACAGCTGGATAAAACCTCTAACATCACAGATCATGGTCCTGCTCACAGTGTGTCGCAGTACAGAGACAAACATGTACTGCAAATTGAAAGTGGGTTTTCTTATTAGTGAAAACTGACACGAGAAACAAGATGTTTTACCCACTTGATTAATTGTTAGTTCTATCTGAGGTGGTGTGGATACAATAAGGTATGCAGGGACTAGAAGTGACAAAAAGGTTAAGAGAAATATATTCTAATAAGGAGCTACCCATAAGAGCCAACACACAGCACCAGAAATACAGAAAACAGTCAGTGTAATAATAAGCTTCTGCATCTGGACTCAGTATTGAGGGAAATAGTGAAAACTGATAGGGCCCAATCTCAGGACCTATATGAAATATAAGCCCAGTTCAGTTCAGCTCAGTTCAGTCACTCAGTCGTGTCCGACTCTTTGCGACCCCATGAACCGCAGCACGCCAGGCCTCTCTGTCCATCACCAACTCCTGGAGCCCACTCAAACCTATGTCCATTGAGTCAGTGATGCCATCCAACCATCTCATCCTCCGTCATCCTCTTCTCCTCCTGACTTCAATTTTCCCCACCATCAGGGTCTTTTCAAATGAGTCAGCTCTTCGCATGAGGTGGCCAAAGTATTGGAGTTTCAGCTTCAACATCAGTCCTTCCAATGAACACCAAGGACTGATCTCCTTTAGAATGGACTGGTTGGATCTCCTTGCAGTCCAAGGGACTCTCAAGAGTCTTCTCCAACACCACAGTTCAAAAGCATCAATTCTTCGGCACTCAGCTTTCTTCACAGTCCAACTCTCACATCCATACATGACCACTGGAAAAACCATAGCCTTGACGAGACGGACCTTAGTCGGCAAAGTAATGTCTCTGCTTTTTAATATGCTGTCTAGGTTGGTCATAACTTTCCTTCCAAGGAGTAAGCGTCTTTTAATTTCATGGCTGCAGTCACCATCTGCAGTGATTTTGGAGCCCAAAAAAATAAGTCTGACACTGTTTTCACTGTTTCCCCATCTATTTTTATATATGTATATATATATATGTATATAAGAGGCTTAAAGTGCAATAAAAGACTGAATAAGCACGATTCTCTAGCATACTAACAATCAAAAGATGATTGCTATTGAGAAAGTAATTGTAAAAGAAGCATTAGAGTATTTCTAGAAATCCTGGTTCTTGTGATGCTCTTTCAACCCAAGATAATAAGTTTAGTAATAAAGTCTGACACTGTTTCCACTGTTTCCCCATCTATTTGCCATGAAGTGATGGGACCAGATGCCATGATCTTAGTTGTCTGAATGTTGAGCTTTAAGCCAACTTTTTCACTCTCCTCTTTCACTTTCATCAAGAGGCTTTTTAGTTCCTCTTCACATTCTGCCAAAAGAGTGGTGTCATCTGCATATCTGAGGTTATTGATATTTCTCCCGGCAATCTTGATTCCAGCTTGTGGTTCTTCCAGTCCAGCGTTTCTCATGATGTACTCTGCATATAATTTAAATAAGCAGGGTGACAATATACAGCCTTGACGTACTCCTTTTCCTATTTGGAACCAGTCTGTTGTTCCATGTCCAGTTCTAACTGCTGCTTCCTGACCTGCATATAGGTTTCTCAAGAGGCAGGTCAGGTGGTCTGGTATTCCCATCTCTTTAAGAGTTTTCCACAGTTGATTGTGATCCACAGTTGATTGTGATTCACAGTCAAAGGTGTTGGCATAGTCAATAAAGCAGAAATAGATGTTTTTCTGGAACTCTCTAGCTTTTTCGATGATCCAGTGGATGTCGGCAATTTGATCTCTGGTTCCTGTACCTTTTCTAAAACCAGCCTGACCATCTGGCTGTTCACGGTTCACGTATTGCTGAAGCCTGGCTTGGAGGATTTTGAGCATTACTTTACTAGCGCGTGAGATGAGCGCAATTGTGTGGTAGTTTGAGCATTTTTTGGCTTTTTCCACAGTGAAATGTGCTGGCTGTGGAGGTGAAAGTGTTCATGCAAATTGCCTCTTCTCTGTTAATTTGATCTTTAATTATACAAATAGTACCTGATTATAGAAAACCAAAAAGGACAGATAAAGCTAAAGACCCTTGAGAACCATTCCTGATCCTACCTCTTGCCCTGGGAGTAATTACTATCATGAGTTTTTAAAGTGAGGGATGAGATAAAGCATTTTTTATGATGCTGACAAAGCCAGTAAGGACTGTTTTGATGATTTACAGGTGTCTTGCTCAGGGGCACCTCAGTGAAGCAGGAACAACTTTTGTGCAGCCAGAGCCTATCTTTTCAGGGCTAGGATTCCCTGAGTTTTTCTAGGAGGAGCCAGTATCAAGACTTCTTAAGAAGGACAAACTGGTGCAGATGATGTAAATGCTGTGTGACTGTTTTCCAACCCCCTGCCCCACTTTTTTTTGGCGGTGCTGGGCCTTTGTTGATATGCATGGACTTTCTCTAGTTGCAGCGAGCAGGGACTATCCTCTAGCTGCCGTACGTGGGCGGCTCACTGGAGTGGCTTCTGTTGCTGCAGAGCAGGGGCTCCAGGGGGCATGGGCTTCAGGAGTTGCAGCATGTGGGCTCAGCAGTTGTGGCACATAGGCTCAGTTGGCATATGGGATCTTCCTGAACCAGGGATAGAACCCATGTGCCCTGCATGGCAGGTGAATTCTTAACCACTGGACCACCAGGGAAGTCCCTTTTATTTTTCTTTACTCGTCAGAATAAATCAGAGCATCTTTATATGGAAAAAAAAAAAAAAAGCACATTCAAGGACTTCCCTGGCAGTGTGGTGGCTAAGATTCTGCATTTTCAGTACCTCCACTACAGGGGCATAGGTTTGATCCCTGGTAGATCCTACATGCCATGCACAAAACAAACAAACAAACAAAAACAAAAAAAACCACATCCCAGTGCTGCAATGGAAAGGAAATATTTTCAAGGGCAAAATCCTAAGATTGCCACAAAGGGTGCACTTATCACTACATCCCATGTTGAAACAGTGACTCTTCCAGCTGTTGGGCAGGAAACATTTGGAAGCTAGTCTCACACAGTGCTAAAAGGAGGCTGAAAGGAGAAAGTCTCCAGTGTATACTGTTACGTTGTTGGTTCCCAGTTATGCCTCCTAGGGTTCACACACTTCGTGGTCCTTCCCACATTAACTCTGGACTTGGCTATGTGACTTGTTTTGACCAATAGGATACGAACAAATAAGCTGTCTTTGAGAAGTACCTGGGCTGTCCCTTTGGAACACAGCCTTGGAGCCCAACTGCCTTTGTAAACTATCTGGACACTTGCTAGGAAGCCACATGGTGGGAAAGGCTATCAGCCATTCCAAACACTCCAGCTGAGGCTCCAGATATGTGAGTGAGGCTTTCCTGGACCAGACAGAGCTGAACGCAGTCTAGAGATGCCTGCTGACATGGCAAGGAGCTGAAGAACCACCTGGCTGAGCCCTGCACACATTGCTGACCCACAGAATCATGAGAAATAAACTGTTGCTTTAAGCTGCTGAGTTCTGAGGTGGCTCAAGGTGGCAATAGAAACACTTTCCACAATGAATATCAGAACTACCTATCAGAACCACTTATGACTTGTGAGTTAGGATTTTCTAATTGAGTAAAAAGTAATAGTTGAGAAAAAAAACAAGACTGATGGAAACCCTCACCTAGGTCTCTAACCATTCATCATCAAGCTGCATATAAAACCTGGGTTAAAAAAAAAAAAAAGGCAAATATCATCTCTTTCACAGATTTAAAGTAGAAATAATTTTAAAGTATTGTTTTTATTGTTTACAAAACGTGTTGAAAGTCTATGTATTATTTGACATAAAACTGATGGGCTGCATATGTGTAGTCATTAGCTGATGGATGAAAATGAAATCCTGAGAAGTACTGTCTTGGGGATCCTCCCACAAAGGTGGTGTGCATCTGACTATTTCCAAAGCAGGAGAGGAAGAGGGCAGGAGGCATCTGGGGTATTAGGTGATGAAAGGCAGCCTACAAAGTAGTGTGTAATATCTGATCCAACTGGCAGAGACCCATTTATTCTATACAGCACCATGGAGAGGTCTCATGGACACAGTGTTAAATGAAAAAAAAAAATCAAGGTGGAGAAGAATATGTAGTTGTTTCTGTTTTTCAAGGAGGAGGATATATGCATACAGTTAAAAATATACACAAAGAATCGTAACATTTAAGTGGCTACCTAGAGAAGGAAGGACATAAGGTGGAGAAGACAGGGATAGAAACTAGACTTAATATAAAACAAAATTAAATAAAAGTCTTAAAAACCAAATTCCAATGAATCTAACTTTGCAAATTGTCACTGGAAACCTTGATCCCCAGTGACTTCCAGGTCTACCTTGGCAGCCTGGCCTCTCATCTCGGGAAGGGCCGCTGACTCAGATGCTCATAGGCACCCAGCTCAGTACGTTCCCAGTGAAACATATCATCACCCACTTCCCCCACCACTAGCTTTCTGCTAGCCACTCCTCATCCTGGTGGCTCACTACCCAGTTCTTTCCAAGCCCCTACTCCTGAGTTTCTTGTTGACTCCGTTCTCCCTCTCTCACCTCCTACAACATCAATTCTACTTCCTTATTCTCTCCTCCCACCCTCCTCTTCCTCCTCTTCCTTCTCACCTCCAGTCCCAACCCAGACTATCCTTCCATCGGCCAATGTCCATTCACTTATCAAAAATCACGTCTGGGAGTCTCATCCTCTGGGAAACTTGCTTGGAAGATCCCACTTTGTGACGTTACAGGCTGGCTTCCCCCTCTGAGGTCTGATGGAGGAACCCAGTCTCACTAGGGAATTAGCTTCTACAGTGAGCAAGGAAGGGGGGGGAAAGTCAAAATTACTTCTGAAGACAACACAGACTCCTCAGCAATGGAACAGCTGGCTATTTCTTTGGTTGACCACCTAATAAATTCAGGGCCCAGAATGTACCAAAAAAAAAAAAAGTCACCTACAATTTAATTCTAGAAACTCACACCAGAGCAGAGAGTCACACAGTGAGGGGCACAGGAGATGGCAGGTTATGTTTCATTTAATCTAGATGAGGGGGATGGTGACAGCAGAGTTGTCTGCCTTGTTTCAATACTACCCTTCCCTCTCTTTTCCAATGCTGAGCATTGTGGTTGAATTTGCCAAAGTTATGTATGTAAAGGGCAGCCTCCCTGCTCCTTGTGTTATAGCTTCTCTGTGCGTGTGAGTGTGCTAGGTCACTTGGGTCGTGTCTGACTCTTTGCGACTTTATGGACTGTAGCCCGCCAGGCTCCTCTCCAGGCAAGAATACTGGAGTGAGTTGCCAAGACCTCTTCCAGGGGATCTCCCGGACCCAGGGATCAAACCTGCGTCTCCTGTGGCTCCCTCTATTACAGGCAGATTCTTTCCCGCTGAGCCACTGGGGAAGCCTGTATCTTCACTGTGTTCCCTCCCAGTTTGAGAATCTAACTCATGACTATATTCCCAGGACTTAGGAGCAAGCCCTTCACTTAGAAGAAACAGAGAATGTTGGTTGAAAGAACTGACGGTTTAACTTCTTGGACCTCTCCAGGGATGCGGAATTCTACAGACAATGAAACAGCCCATTATGTCTCCTGAACGAATGAAGTAGATCCACTGGCTCAAGGTCTCTATTGCCTTCCCAGGATTCTAACTGCAATTAATGCTCTGAAGCAGGGTTCCCAAAGAGGAGCAGGACTGAAAGGCAGAGAGGGCTCCAGATCAGCTGATCAGCAGATAACATCTCTCTGAAGCCTCTCCGGTGGCTGGACCAACCCATCGATAGGCTCTGGCCGTGTTCCAGCTGCTGGTCTGCTTGCCCCTCTTTTCCCTAATCCAGGTTTAACGAGATGAGCATCATTAAGAGAGGCAGGGCAGTTATCCTTTAAGTGAGCAAAGTGACTCTTCACAGAAGGACTGATTTTAATAACCCAGTGTGAGAAACCTTTTAAGGTACAGAGTGATTCTGGCACATCAGTTAAGTGTTACACAAAACAGACGTGAGTGTTCAAAATCAAAGGCGGTTTTCATTCATGTGAAAAAGGATCAGCGAGCTGCAAGAAAACTGGGGTGCATAAAGTCCCTGGGGCCTCCGTCCACAGCAGGAAAAGCTCAGAGTAGATTGGGCCCAGGGGGAAGCAGCCTGGGCCGCCCATAACTCAGAGATAGAAGGCGGCGATCTCCGCACGCGGCCCCTATTTCATGTGCGGGCTCCTGCCTCTGATCTTTGGGCAGCTGCCTAATTGTCAATGACTGTTTCTGTGGACACAAGGGTCTGTTAAATGTGTAAGGCCTGCGATTTTCCAGGGGAGACTTTTTCCTTTGCACATAAGCCAAAGATTCTTTCAGACACAAATTCTTTCTTATGCAGGTCATCAGATTCTTGTGTGGGAGACATGAATGCGGAGTTCAATGCACACAGCTGAAAATGAATACATATATATGCATATAAACATATAAAACCTAGTAACTGAGGGTGTCAGGATGCTGGATGGGAAGACCAGCACATTATGGGCATGTCCTGAATTTCTTTCACATGCAAAGATGGCATTCCTAAGCCAGTATTAGGGTTAGGGTTAAAATACTCGAAGCTGTTTGCTTCCAAGAGTGGAAATGGCTTTATTTTCAGTCAACCACACCCTCTGACCCAGTCTCCACTGTAACCAAGGCACATATTTGGGAGTGTCTGAATAGAAGTGAGGGGCAATTTGAACTTCCCGCTCCAACCAAGATCAAACGCTTGCTTTATGGGTATTACAGGCTGCTGCATGAAGGTAACAAATCACACAGCTGAACTGGACTTGATTCAGGAGGAGGAGAGATGTTATTACACAGGAAAGGCAAATAGGTTCCATACGGAAGCCACTTCCAATCAATCATAATGAGAGTTGATATTTATTGAGCATTCATTTATGTGGGCCACATAAACTGAATATTCTTACCTCATTGATAGTGCAGTTGGTAAAGAATCCGCCTGCAATGTAGGAGACCCCGGTTCGATTTCTGGGTGGGGAAGATCCACTGGAGAAGGGATAGGCTACCCGCTCCAGTATTCTTGGGCTTCTCTTGTGGCTCAGCTGGTAAAGAATCTGCCTGCAATGTGGGAGATCTGGCTTCGATCCCTGGGTTGGGAAGATCCTCTGGAGAAGGGAAAGGCTACCTGCTCCAGTATTCTGGCCTGGAGAATTCCATGGACTGCATAGTCCATGGGGTCACAAAGGGTTAGACACAACTGAGCCACTTGCACCTCATTTTGCAGATGAGGAAATTGGGGCAAAATAGTTTGCCCAGGATCATTCAGCTAGTAGGTGGTGAGCCAGGATTTGAAGGCAATCAGTGTGACTGCAGCATCCTAGCTTCCAACCATGGTCCTGGCCTCCCAACTGGTGGGGGCTGGTGGTCTGAGCTCTGTAGGTCTGAGGCCAAATTCAGGTTTAGCAGGATGGACTGCCAGGATTAATTAGAGAGCTGCCAAAGGGATGCAGACACAGAAAAGAAGCACATGGGTGGTACTTGGATCCCTGATTTTACTGAAAAGAGAAAGGTCTTACAACATCTGTGCTAGGTCTGAGGCCAAATTCAGGTTTAGCAGGATGGACTGCCAGGATTAATTAGAGAGCTGCCAAAGGGATGCAGACACAGAAAAGAAGCACATGGGTGGTACTTGGATCCCTGATTTTACTGAAAAGAGAAAGGTCTTACAACATCTGTGCTATCAGAACCATGCCTGTCTCAATCTCTGCAAACATTCACTCCTAGATTTTTGTAACATCTGACACTGAGGAAGGTAATTAGAGTAACTCTCCCTGTAGGGAGAGCAAGTAACAGGTCACAAAGAGCCTCGTGTTTCATTTTCTGGCCTGATGTTGATAAATTTCAGTTTCTGAAAGATTGGAGACCTACATGGGATGTGCAAGAGTAACAATGAAGGAAAATTTCTAGGAACTCAGAAAAATGTCCAGGAACTCAGAAAGACAGCTGCTGCTGCTGCTGAGATTCCAGAGCCCTCGCCCCAGGGCTGTCACCTTACAGGGCAGGCGGGACTCTGGCTTGCTGGGATGGCTATGACCCTGTTTACCCCCACTGAAACTATTCAAAGGAAGGGCAGTCTTTGGCTTTGACCTCGTGTTTCATTTTCTGGCCTGATGTTGATAAATTTCAGTTTCTGAAAGATTGGAGACCTACATGGGATGTGCAAGACCCAGAGTAACAATGAAGGAAAATTTCTAGGAACTCAGAAAAATGTCCAGGAACTCAGAAAGACAGCTGCTGCTGCTGAGATTCCAGAGCCCTCGCCCCAGGGCTGTCACCTTACAGGGCAGGCGAGACTCTGGCTTGCTGGGATGGCTATGACCCTGTTTACCCCCACTGAAACTATTCAAAGGAAGGGCAGTCTTTGGCTTTGGAGTAGATGGGGGGCTAAAGAGTCCCTGCCACATGGCAAGCAGATGCAAAGCTGAGGTTAGCTTGGGTAAAAGATGAGAATCAGCACCCATCTTTGACAAAAACAAAAAATAGGCGAAATCTAAAACGTCAGGCTGTGGGCAGATGTGAATAGAAATGTAGATTATAACTAATCTTATTTTTTTGGTATCTGTAACATTATCATCAGATATATAAAAGCACATTTTACAATAGGAATGAAACAATTTAATGACCAACATGATTGACGTGTTTTATCTGATGTCATTTACGACGGGTACATTGAAGACAAGACAAGGGCTTTGTGGTTTGGGTTAACATTTGTGGTTCGGGTTAACGTTTGTTAGTATAGTCACTCCATCATCCAGAGGCATATGAGTTGCCCGTCTGAGGGCCAATCCATACAACTTCAGTCTGAAACTGTTTTCATCTGCTTTGTCATGAAAACCGCTTTCATCTGCCCTGTCTGGAGACATTCTTGATCATCAAAACTAGGGGGAAGCTACTGGCATCTAGTGGGTAGAAGCCAGAGGTGCTGCTCAATGCCCTACAGTGCACAGGTCAGCACCCCCCCACCCCCCATACACAAAATTATTTGGCTCAAAATGTCAGTAGCGCAGAGGTTGAGAAACTGATGTAGTTTGATGTTTACACAAACATCTAACCTCTACTAAGTGTTTACCAGGGGGGCAGGAGGGACTTCCTTGGTGGCTCAGGAGGTGAAGAATTTGCCCATGATGCAGGAGACCCGGGTTCGATCCTTGGGTCAGGAAGATCTCCAGAAGGGAATGGTTACCCACTCCAGTATTCTTACCTGGAGAATTCCACAGACAGAGAAGCCTGGCGGGCTATGCAGTCCATGGGGTCACAAAGAGTCGTAGGACACGACTGAGCGACTAACCCTTTCACTTTCAGGCGCTGTTCACCTGAATTAATTCATCTCACCCCAAACCTGTGCGGTAGGCACTATTCTCACTCCTGAACCAAGGCCGGGTCGGTGGAGGAGGCAGGCAGGCAGGCAGGTTACTCTATGCGACAGATGAGCAGCGCAGGGCAGGGCGCCGCCTCTGCTCTGCTCACACGCATAGTACAGGAAGGACAGCGCGCTCTGCTTGCTCTCTCCCTCCTTGTTGGCAACACCATTGCCAATGCCTGTTCAGGCAGGAGCTCCAAGGCTAGTGGCTCTGGTGCTCCCTCACCCATGCCTACAGGCTCAGCCCAAACTAGCCCTGCGGGGCCCACAGAAGCTGCGGGGCACCCAGCACATCTCTGCTGACTGTGAGCTTTGCTTTGGGAGAGGTGACACTGTGGTACCCTGGGAGGACCTGGACAGTACACTGAAACGCCCAGCAGGGATAGAGACAGAAACTGGAGTATTCTGGAGAGAAAACAGCCACCTTCGACATGGGATGTGTCTGTGGGGCTGGCAGGCAGATCTGGACTGAGTGGAAAGAAGCTGCAGGAGGAGAAAGGGGAACCTCAGGGCTGGAGAGTCAGAAAACTGTCAGCACAAGTGACAGCAGCATCCTAGGCTGGAGAGTTGTTTTTTCCTGCATGAACCTGGCCTTTAATGAGCAATTTCCTCTCCACCGGCAGGGGGTGGGGGGGTGGCGCAGGAGGGTGGGAAGGTAGGGCTGGAGCCCTGTGGGAGGAGGGGCCCAGCCAGTCTGCTTCTTAAGGGGAAGTCACACCACAGGAGAGAGCGTGGGGGGCTAGTTTTCAATGTGTGCCTTCTTTGGCACCCCTAAAAATCCAAAGGGTGGTTCTAAGAGAGGATGGAATCCAAAGCACTTCACACAGCTTACAACAGTGAGTCTCAACGTTTAGACTCCATTGGATCCACCTAGAGGGCTTGTTCATCAATCTATAGACTGCTGTGCATGTGTGCTAAGTCGTTTCAGTCATGTCTGACTCCTTGCAACCCCATGCACTGTAGCCCGCCAGGCTCCTCTGTCTATGGGATTCTCCAGGCAAGAATACTGGAGTGGGTTGCCATGCCCTCCTCCAGGGCAACTCCCTGACCCAGGGATCGAACTCATGTCTCTTACATCTCCTGTATCAGCAAGCAGGTTCTTTGTCACTAGCTCCATCTGGGAAGCCCCACAGACCTCTGTGTTCCACCCAAATTCTTAACAAGTTCCCAGGTGACGCTGATGCCTCTACTGGTCCAGGGACCACACTTTGAGTCAGGCTACCCGCCCCACTCCAAACAGCAGTTATCATTACTTAACCATAAATGGTATTATCATTATTATTATTCCAGTGTCTTCAAAGACAGTGTTCATAGGAGTCCCTATTTAACACACAGTAAATGTACCTAATCTCCAAACAAACTGTATGAAAAATGTGAATGTAAACGTCACCCCAGCATCCCATACAAAAGATTTTGGATCCATCATCTCTTTTAATTAATTCACACTACTCCTTGCCTTCATTAACATGGGAGTTACCAGACCTAAAATTTATTATGTATGGAATGAGATCTATTACCCGGACTTGAAAAACACTTTAAGTCCTTGGACTTTGGTTTGAGATTTTAGACCTGAATAAAGAATGTGAGTTTCAGGTTGTCCTGAGAATGTCTGCCATGATATCCTGATCACAATAAATTTGATTTGCTGCAGCAAATCTCTTAATTGCTTCTGGAGCCCATGTCTGAAATCCAAAGTGGTAGCTTGGCCTCGATAACAGAGAGTACATATACTTCTGGATTGCCACCGCTGATTTTCTTCCTCCCGTTTGAAATGGCCTCTTTAAAGGCTTGACAGTAATTTCCCACCAACCTCGGCCCCGTGGGGTGATGTAGTAAAAGTCCAACTTTTAGTCAGTAAATGGACTAAACTGTTTTCAAGACACATATGGAGTAAATATGGACGGTAAGGAGGTGCTACTTTTACAGTCACTTTTCTGAACATCCGTCTCACAAAGGAATTACTTACAGGTCTCTGGGAACCTGGCTTCTCTATTTCTCAGCTGGGCAAGCTGCGGATGGGCTCAGCCACCAGCCCTCCTGTGCTCTCTCTCATGTGACTCATTACAGCAAACGAAGGTGTTGGCCCCAAACGCTCTGAAGCAGCTGAAAACTATCCTAATATATAGCACCCAATCAAGCCGCTCCCCGCCTTGAGTGGACGCTCCCCACATGGAAGTGTTTTGAGATCTGGTTCTGTGGGCTCCCGCGCCGACGACAGGCCTCACTTTGATGTCAGTGATAAAATGGTTGTTCCAGGGAAGTATGTTCTTTAATCCCACCACCCTCCTTCCCCCGCATCACTGTGAACCAGGGCAGCTTTCACAAACAGCTTTGGTAGAATCCTCCAGTCTCTGCCCTTGGCCCTGGTTCCTATACTCTTTCTTCCAAAGGAAACCAGGGGCTTACTTTTCCTGACCCTTTCCTGATGAGGCCAGTCCTGGCAGCGGTGTAACTGAGGAGTCTGAACACTCTGTCACTGTGTGCACATCACGCGCCAGGCACTGTGCTGAGTCATTTAGACATATTATCTCATTTACCCTTTAAAAGTGGCCCTGGGTGTCAGTTTTGTTACTTTTTCCCATTTGGAAAATGGATAAACTAAAGCAAAGATAACATCTGATAGTTGGGGTGACAAAGCCATTAGATGAAGAGGCTGAACAACAGGTTTAGAATCTGTGTTCTTTTTAAAAACTTAACTTGTTGAAGTATAATGTATATACAGAAAAGTGAAAAATCCTGTGTAGGTAGCTCAGTGTATTTTCATAAACATCCATATAACCAACTTAGGTACAAAAAAAAAATACAGCCAGCACCCTAGAAGCCCCTTCTTATACTAGTCACCAGCCACCCCACTCTGCACAGGAACTGTTATCAAGATTTCTTAGATCATAGATTAGTTTTGCTTATTTCTGAATTTAAATGGAATCAATACAGTATGCATTCTTTTGTATTTAGCTTTTTTTTTTTAACCCACTATTATCGCTGTGAGATTATCTGTGATCTGTGTGAGGCTTTTCATCACTATATAGTGTTCCACTTGGAAACACGCTCTAACAGATCTATTTCATCATTAATAGTAGTAGTAGTTGTTGCTCAGTCATGTCTGACTCTTTTTGACCCCATGGGCTGTAGCCCACCAGGCTCCTCTGTCCATGGGATTTCCCAGGGCAAGTATATTGGAGTGGGCTGTCATTTCCTTCTATAACACATTGCTAATAGGCAGGGGTTATTTATAAGTCAGGGCTACTACATCAGTGCTATTAGAAACATTCCTGCTCCTGCCTACTGATAAGACATACACACACATTTCTGATGGGCACACACATCCAGGAACGGGACTGCTGAGCACGTTCAGCTTTAAAAGACACTGCGAGCAGGCCAGCCAGTGCTGTTAGGAGCTGGCAAATGCTTTGACGGGTATGATGGACTGAACTGTGCCTCTCCAAAATTCCTGTGTTGAAGCCCCAACTCCCAGTGTGGCTTTATTTGCAGACAGGGCCTTTAAGGAAGTAATTAACGTTAAATGACGTCACAGGTGTTCTTTGAAACAGAGGAGGAGACCCAGAGCTCACTCATTCTCCTAACACACACAGGAGAAAGGCCATGTGAGGACACAGTGAGAGGTGGCTGTCTGCAGCCAGGAAGAAACAAGAGTCCGCACCAGAGACCAAACCTGTCAGCACCTTGATCCTGGACTCTGAATCTCCAGAACTGTGAGAAAATAAATGTCTATTGTGTAACCGCCCAGTCTGCGGCATCCGGTTGCGGCATCGGAGCAGACTACTATGAGGGGAAAAGTGGTGGAGCAGCTGGGTTCGCCTCAGGGAGCTTGCTTTCTCTTTGGGATCTTGGCCTTTCGAGGCCTGTCCTTGTGGCCACACCGAGCCCACAGTTTTGTCTCCCCAGCCCCTGGACTCACCAGAGCTCGGGAAAGGGGTGCAGTCTTGCAGCGGCTTTGGCCTGGCTTTTTGGCCTTTCATCCTAGAGCCATTTCAGCCTGGCAAAGCCCAGAGGGAAAAAGGCACTTTGAGGGTGGCCTGCAAAAGGTCATTTATCATTCCTGGAAATGGAAATCTAAATGGTCATTTTTTAAAATAAGGAACTTACAAATAAAGCTGTAGTGGAGCTAATATCAATTCTGGGTTCTTTTCATCAAGATATTATTCAGTCAACTAGTTATTCAAATGGCACATCTGCTCGTTTTTGAAATTACCAACCTGACACAATTTTTTGCTCTAAGGAGGTCTCAGTTTGGAACCCACACTTTCTAGATCTTTGTTAACTTGGAGAACTGGGAACTTCCTAGCCAATTCTCTTCAGAACTGACTGAATTATTTTTGAAAAAAGAAGTTTAAGAATTCAAATACTCAGTGGCACCTGAATTAAAAAAAAAAAAACAAACCTGTCACATTTAGTGACTGAAAAATAGAATCCTGTGGTTGATGGTCAGAGTTGCACAATGTGAATGTACTCAATGCCCCTGAACTGTACAGTTATTGGTTAAAATAGCACATTTTGTGTGAATTTCACAATAAAAAATTTTTCAAAAAAAAAAAACAAAACCAGAAAAATAAGAATCACGGATGAAACCCAAAGTGAGCCCTCCAAATCAGGAACCCTGGTCTCCAGGCCCCTACTGTTCCCCATCAGTGGTGGGGCGCAGGGTGAGTCAGCCACTTGGAGCTTCAGCTTCTTGGGCTGTTTCGGAAACTTCAGGGCACAGCTCACCCTCAGCACTGCCGGCTTAAGCCTCAGCACTGGCTGACGGGCAGTGTCCCATGACTAGTGGCGTCTGGTCTCTCCCACCGGGCTCTGAGCCCCTTGAGGCAGCAGTCGTGTCCTGCCCCTTCTATCCTCAGTACAGGGCCTCACCACGGGGATGTGATGGAGCCCTCACGCCAGCACCCTGCACGCTGGCAGCTCCTCCCAGGGGTCACTGTCGTGGCATGCCTCACGGGGCAGGGCTACGGCATCTTTAGCAGAGTTGACAGTGAGTTGTCATGTAACAGGAAATAGTCAGTTACCGTACAAAGCTCCTTAAACGGCCCACGAAATGCAGGACTTACACATTCAATCTGGTAGAGTCATCTTCAGGCACCAACATTCTTGAGAACAACAAAGCCAGACGCAAAGGAACCACCAGCTGAAGCAAGAGATCTGGGCATGCAAACCCCTCTGCCTTTGTAAACCCTACCCAGTCCCTGAAGGGAACAGAGACATGTGGAGACAGCTGGAGAAGGTCTGCTCCCCTGCAGTCCATCCTGAGAAGCCTCCAGGACGTGAGTGAGACTGTCGAGGTTGGCTTCCCATGTCAGTGAGTAGCCTGGCTCCCTCTTTCAGAGGTCCCCACACAGCAGCTTCGTCAAGCCTCTGAACAAGTCTGTGGTAGTTTAACGTGGATATATTCTGTTTCTCAACCTTATTTGACACTGGACCTTGATTCTAGAACGTCTGTTAATATTCTGTGGCACAGGTTGAATGTGACATGCTGGGGACCCGGCCTTAGACCATTACTCAAAGCTTTTCTGACTTACAAACAATCCCTAACACAAATATTTATCTGGCTTCAGGGCAGAGCAATTAAGAACAACCTATTATAGAACCGGGATGAAGAGTGCTGTCCGATTAAAAACCAAATGAACAGCTAAACATCCTGGCAGGAATGGAAGGGATGTAAAACTTAACAAAGCATCCATGGAATTATTTTCAGATACTCATCAAATGTTATTGCATATGATCATGGTGGTTCAGAAGAGTAGCGGTTAGTCCTTAAGAAAAGGTGACATCCTTGGTAAACTTAAGAAGGTAGGGAGACATTTATTAATAGAATTAAAAAGTTGGGTGTATAAAGACAAGATTCAATTATTGGGGAAATTTATCCCCTCACTGCACCAGACAAGAAAGACCCCGCTTTTCCTCTCAGCCTCCTGCTGTTGTCTTTCCTATAGACACAGTTCAGAACAGCCTCCCAGACAAAGGAGTCAACCAACTCTAACAGATTGTTCCTGTTCCTAAGAATCTTGAGTTTTCTTTGACCCTAAACATTATTTTCTTAAGGAGGAAGGTCTTTCTAATGAGTAAATTTCAAGATACCAGGCCATAAATAAAAGTTTATCTTCTAGTTCACATCCACTTGTGAATCACACTTGGTATATGGACAAGAGGCTTCACTAGCGTCTGTATCGTTGGCGCCTCTCCCACGGCATGAGGCTCGTTGATGGAGGTTGCTTAGCCAAGTCTCCCAATGTATAAAAAGCCTCTCCATCAATTATGTGGTTTGTTTTTTTTTTTGAGAGAGAGAACAATTCAAAGGATGTTTGAACTCCCCAGAGTAGAGGTGGTCCTCATCTCTTCCGCTTTCCACTGCGTTGGACATAGCGACCGTTCTCTTTAAATAACCATCTGCTCCATCCTTACTCATTGTATTTGGACAGTTTCAGTCTGGGGATGATGTTCATGGACTGCAGTTCCTGGAAGAGCAGCTTGCAGGCGTACGGGATGCGCAGGGAGGACACGTGGCAGGACGACTTGCAGAAGTGGCACCTGAAACCCAAGTCAGCTGCGTTAGAGGGACAGCAACAGGGGTGGAGGCAGCCCGAAGGAAGGAAGATGCGCTCTGCACCATCCCACGACCATCCTACTGAGTTCGCGCGTTTCCTAGTCCTCAGTGTTCATTCACACTATCAAATATGTATGTATGAAAGTGAAAGTGCGAGCCACTCAGTGGTGTCCGACTCTCTGTGACCCCATGAGCTGTAGCCCACCAGGCTCCTCTATCCATGAAATTCTCTGGGCAAGAATACTTGAATGGGTTGCCATTTCCTTCTCCAAATATGTATGTATACACTCCAGGAATAAAAAGAAGCATCCAAGGCAGGAAAAGAAAAAACAAACCAAATACCACTTCCCCAGTTTTAAAAGCACATACTTTTAATCAGTTGCACCCACACTTCTAGACCTTTCTCTTTAAAATGCAAAATATCTGCCTATATAGTTGTTTTGAATGAAGCCCAGAAATCTGAACTATCTGAAAGTTACTCAGATTTAGTCTCTGTTGTTGAAAGAATTTCAAAACAATTTAGTCCCTATCCCTGTAGTTGAAAAGCTACTACTGCTCTATATAATTCTAGACAAGATGCTCAATTTGCTTTCTGTCACTGAAATGCTTGAAGTGTGATGGGCAAGAGAAGACTTTCCTACAGGAAGGTGGTATCCAGTCAAACGCTACTTATTTTTCCAGTGCTCTTCAAGCATAGATGTTCCCCTTAGTCCTGGAGGCCACTGCATTCACAATGCACTGATTGCTGTGTGTGTTCATGTATCCCCGTTTTATCCTCACAACAGCACCCAGTCCGAGCCAACGTATCTGCTCTTTCAATTAGTTTTCTTTTCTCTTCCTTCAGGAAAAGCCAGTGAACTGAACCTAGATCTTAATCAACGGCTAAAACGGAAGAAGGGTCCCAGGGGAGAAGCTGAATTATTCTCTTAGGTTTCAGACCAAAATAGGACCTCACCCTATATCTCAAGGGTCTGGGGTACCTGGGAAAATAGATTTCCAGTATATATCCTGAAACTTAACAGGTAGAAAACTGGATCCTCCAGGTAACAGGGTGCAAGATGAACGTAGGAGGGACAGCGACCGTGGCTTACAAGAGTCAGTGCTGCCTGGGGGCTGGAGGGAGACTCCTCAGTGATCGGCAGACCAGAGCAGGGAGACAATGTGAGTTAGACATGTAGAGCTGTGTGTCATTTCACCGAGTAACCACAAAAGTGGCACAAGAATGTTCATGGTCAAACTGGTTTTAACGGCATAAAGCTAGAACTCACATGTCCAATAAATTACTGGTTCTGTGATTATAGGACATTTATGCAGAAGAATCCTGAGCAGCCAGACCCAGATTAGTGAAATGTAAAGGTGTCCAGGACACAATGTGTAGTGAAAGAGCAGTCTACTCAACAGCGTGATTACATGGGGAGTTCTCAGACGAGTTTCAGTAAATGTATGAAGCTTCCGAAATCATCTGTAACCAGATTTTCTGGTGTATGTAATTTTATTTTTATGCTATTATCAGAATCTCAAAGGGGTTCATGATTTAAAGTAAAAAAGGGCACAGACTATTTGGAGAAGGAAATGGCGGCCCACTGCAGTATTCTTGCCTAGAGAAGCCCATGGACAGAGGCGCCTGGTGGGCTGCAGTCCATGAGTCGGATACGACTTAGCAACTAAACCACAGAACAACCGGCAAACAGAAATGTCCCCGAAGGGTCACTGAAATTAGTGGTCATCTGTGGGTGGCAGGAATTTGTACTGTCACACATGTGACAATTTGTATTTTTTCTATATATATGTATTTTTTATAACTGAATATAATAAAAATATTCAGGGGTCATTTTTGCCATCAGTAAAATAAAACTTTATTAATTTTAGAAAAGCAAAGCATTAAGGCTGAGAATTTGAATGAGATGGTGGGTGACTATGCAGATATGAACTTTCCAAGGAAAGGTGGAGAGAAAAAGGACAAGCCGCGATGGACCCATGCCTGGGTCCCCACCAGGGGACCTGCAGAGACCTTAACAAGCACTATGGAGATCTGATTCCATCAACACTAATAATAGGAACATTATGGATGACTTTTTCCTAAAAGACTACCTAAAGACCTCATTAATGCATTACAGTTTATGAATTATGCTTTTAAATGTGCTTGGGTTGATCTAATTTATTCAGGAATCATGTTCATGCTTTAATTAAACTGGAGAAATGGATTTAACCGGGGTAATGTCTTGCTGATTCTCCTGACCAGTACATTACCCTGTGACTTCAATCCAAGCTCATCTGTTTAAAGTTTCCATATGTGCTGATTCATAATCCAGAAAGTCCACTAATATCTATTACATATTTCTCATCATTTAAGATGTTCCAGTGCACATATATACATGCATAAATATATACAGATAAAACATGCACATATATACAGATAAAATACACATAAATAAAAATATATAATGTTTTACCCTATTTCTGAAAGAGTTCCAAAGGAAGAGACTTGACCCAAACAACAAGAAAAGAAACTGATTTTTTAAGGCGAAGGCAGTGGAAGAAGGAGGCTGTGGCTCCACATGAGGACTGACTGTCCAGTAAAATATCCTCTACGAGCTAATTATCCGAATAGAGATTTTCTTTTCTCGGCAGTTTTCCTCTCTTTTGTGACTTACGCCCTCATGTCTTCTGCAGAACAACAGTCTTGCTGTAAACATCCCCATAGCAATGCCTTACTAATGTGCAAATCACTGACAAAAGGCCAGTTTCAAGGTTCTGAACTGCTCTAATTACTCAGCCTCCATTGTGCTGTTCATTAAAGAGCGACTTCCTCCAACAAATGCCCGTGCTCCCTCCCACACAACCCAGCGCGCCTGATCAGGTAAGGACGGGAAAATGACAGCATCATTAGGCTCCTCTGCTAGGAAGCAGCGCAAGGAGGGTGCCAGACTCCCAGAGTGGGTGAGGATTTTATTTTTTTATGTTGGCAACAAGGGTTGAGTGGCCTGTAAGCAGGCTACTCAAAATCAGACCTACAGCATATCCATGTCTGTTTAATTACAGTAAAGACGCTTAAACTGTATAACCTGAGTTAGTCCTCTTTCAAGGGATTTCAAATACAATACACATTGAACACATGAGCTTCAAAATCAGGCACTGCCATCAAACAATCAGCAGCAAAGGAGATGAGAATTTAACAGAAGAACGAGGAGATCAACCACAGCTTGTGAGTTTCCCTGAGTATTTAGCGGAAGGTTTTCAAAGTATGTGAATGAAGCTGATCTACTGCTTCCGTTCTTTTTTGCTCTCTCTCTTCCCTGTCACACACACTCTCTCTCTTTCTTCTTTGAGTGGGAAGCACAGGAGGGAATGTGGGGAGAATGGAGAAGAAAAGGAAACTCTGAAGTCTCATGATCCTTGTTCTTAATAAAATGATTCCTCTGCACCATCTGTTCAAAATAAATTACTTTGAGATCCTTGTGCCAGAGGATGGCTGTCTACGAACCAGAAGGTAGGCCTTCTCCAGACAGCACTTGATCTTGAACTTCCCTGCCTCCATATATGTGAGAAATACATGCTCGCAGTTTAAGCTTTAAAAAAAAAAAATCCTCGCACCAAATTAGAAGACTTAAGCATAGTGAAACTAGTTCCAGACATCTCGCTATTACACATTTTGTGGTGTGTTACACAGCCAGAACAATAAAAAGCAAACTCAATATGCATTTCAAAAGACAAGTAGATATCCCAGAATTGAAACACCCCCTCCCATTTTAACTGGCCTGTGTACTGAACTCGACACAGAAATTACAAAGCTTATGAATTATGCAATTTACCTATGGATAATCCTAAGCAATTATATTCTATTTAGCTTCAGAAAGACCCCAGGCTGGAGAAGCAGGGGTAGACGAGACAGAGTGGAGTTAGAATGAGCTAGAAGACAAGCTCCCTGTGAGCAGCCATTCGCCTTATTCACCACTATACCTCTGGGGCCTAGAACAGTGTCTGGCATGTAGCTGATTCTTACTCAGTGTCTGTTGAGCGAAAAGCTGAGACAGACGTGGTCTCTGACTTCAGGGAATTCACAGGCCAAATGTAAAGCAGAGAGGGTACAGACAAGGTCCCGGCTCTGTCACCAATTTGCTATAAGAGCTGGGGCAACATACCTGGTTCTTGAGGCTAAACAAGGACATTTGACACGGTCTTCTATTGAAGGATACCAGTTAAAATATGCTATAATTCTGAATCTGCTAGTATTTACAGATGAATAGTGTTATAAAAGGTACTTGAGATAACATTAAAAAGAAGACAAAGTCTCCTTGGGAGTTTAAACTGTAGTGGTCGTAGAGAGCAGAACATCAGGCAGTAAACTAAGCATGTACACACAGAATCCTGAATTCCGGAATGCCTGGATAGGGAAGGCTGGAGAATACGTGGGGAAGATGCAGGGTGAAACACTAAGCCGTGATTTAAGAGGCGAGGGATGTGGTGCGAGAGACATGTGGTATCCACTTACCAGCCGGAGTACCCCAGAAGTCCGCACTGCCCACAGACATCAACCTCAAAGGCGTCACTTGAAATCATTAGTCTCTCTAGTAAAAGCATACTGGCTCCATAACCGATTAAACAGTCACGTTCCATTTCTCCAAGACGCAAACCACCATCGCGAGATCGGCCTTCAGTGGGCTGCCTTCGGAACAAGTCAGACAAATGTGTTTGTACTAAACAAAGAGGCAGCATCACACGCTGGCTAAAAGCACAAGGCTACAGAGCAGGGCTCACCCGGATTCAAACTGCTTCTATTTCTTAAAATTAATTTCCTATTGGTGTATGTTGCTTTATAATGTTGTGTTAGTTTCTGCTGTACAGCAAAGTGAATCAGCTATATATATACTTATATCCACTTTTTTTTGGATTTCCTTCCCAGTTAGGTCACCACAGATCACTGAACAGAGATCCTTGTGTGATACAGTAGGTTCTCTTAGTTATCTATTTTATACACAGTAGTGTATATATGCCAATCCCAATTTCCCAATCCATCCCACCCTCTCCTTCCCTGGTATCCATAGATTTGTTCTCTACATTGATGACTCTGTTTCTGCTTTGTAAATAAGCCCATCTATACCATTTTTCAGGATTCCACATGTAAGTGATATTGTATGGTATTTGTCAAACTGCTTGTAGACAGTGACCAAAAGCATGCTGCTCAGCTTCTCAATCTCATTTGTAAAAATGCATGTAAGACAATCTAGCCCAAAGAGCCTTCAATGAGAAGAGATGTAACCCGAGTGGCTGCTAATATTATTATTAGATGGAAATAATAATTACACAATCTTCTGTGATATAACAATAAGTTAACATATAATCACATAAAACAGCAGTGCTAGCATTACTGTCACCAGCACTTCATCACTATCAGCACAGTACAGTCCTCAAACCAGGGGAGAAAGTCTTTTGAGTATTTTCAAAGATGTCTCAGTTCTCTGTTATTTAAAAATAGAAAAACTTAACCTGGGTCCCCAGTAGCTATTGCCAGGGCTCCAGAGAGGAGCTTTACTGTTAAGATATAAATTAAACATGGGAAGAAGCAGAGAGAGTTTTCTATAAAATTTGGAAGAGATCAGGAAGCCCCTGGAAGGATGGAGTTCCTGAGCCAGATGGGAGGTTCCCCAGAGACTGGGAAGGTTGTGTGTGTCCCACTCAGGCTGTTCCTTCTTGTATGAGAACTGGCCCCCCATTGGCCCCCTAAATGGACTCCCTGTGGTTTACTTATCTGCTGGGCTTGAGAATACTTTAAAAGGTTAGGGACCCAAGCCCCAACTGGTGCAGGATAGATGACTTTGTTAGGAGACTATTGGCAAGACCTTTCATGGGTTTGCTTACCTATGAATTGATTTTCAATTGGTGGCTATTTTCTCATATTAATCAGACGTGATTTTTGTTGATGCCTACCTAACACCCTAAATTTTGACATCTGCCTACTGCTACATCCGAGAAATGCAGCGTAGACTCGACTACATTGTAAACGCTCTTCTCTTACCTGGTAAGGACAGCCCGCGGTCCCCGGGCCCGGGCATGCATCTTATCAAGCACCATGTGTTTCAGTTTCTGATAGTACACAGGGCCAAAGTAGATGTATGCTTCCAAGGGCTCACTGCAAGAAAGGCCAGAGTTTCAGGTTAAGGAACTAAGTTTGGGCTAACAAGAGACAGCCTTTTTTAGGACTCATCACTGGCAGGTCCTAATCTGTTTTTGAATGAGTTTATGACTGAATGAATGGGCAAGAGAGTGACTTTCAGACTGCAGTAAACAAAATGCTAGAACTGAAAATATAAAGGTACCACAGATGCAATAAAAGATATACTGTTCAATTAGAAATAAAAATGTATGAATAGTGTGTGCATGCATCTTTTCAAATTAGTGTTTTTGGTTTTTTTGGATATACAACCTGGAATGGAATTCCTGAGTCATATGGTAGTTTTTATTTTTTGCTTTTTCAGAAATCTCCATACTGTTTTCACAGTGGCTGCACCAATTTACATTCCCACCAACAGTGTCCAAGGGCTCCCTTTCCTCCACATCCTCTCCAACATTTGTTATTTTTGTTCTTTTTGATGACAGCCATTCTGACAGGTGTGAGGTGGTATCTCACTGTTGTTTTGATCTGCATTTCCAATAACTAGCAGTGCTGAGTATCTTTTCATGTGCCTATTGGCCATCTGCATGTCCTCTTTGGAGAAAGTCTATTCAGTTCTTCTATCCAGTTTTTAATTAGGTTTTTGTTTTTTTAATGTTGAGCCATATGAGCTGTTTTTATGCATTGGATATTAACCCCGTCCACTTATCAGCCTTATCATTTGCAAATATCTTCTCCCATTCATTAGATTACCTTTTTGTTTTATTGATGTTTCTTTTGCTATGCAAAAGCTTTTCAGTTTAATTAGGTCCCATTTGCTTATTTTTGCTTTTGTATCCTTTGCTTTAGGAGATGGATTAAAAAAAATATTGCTGCAATTTATGTCAAAGAGTATTCTGCCTATGTTTTTCTCTAGAAGTTTTATAGTATCTAGTCCTGCATTTAAGTCTTTCATCCATTTTAAGTTTGTTTTTGTGTATGGTGTTAGAGTTTGTTCTAATTTCATTCTACGTGTAGCTGTCCAGTTTTCCCAGCACCACTTATTGAAAAGACTGTCTTTTCTCCACTGTATATTCTTGCCTCCTTTGTCACAGATTAATTAACCATAGTGTGTGGGCTTATTTCTGGGATTTCCATCCTGTTCCACTGATCTGTTTGTTTTTATGCCAGTACCATACTGTTTTGATTACTATAGCTTTGTAGTACAGTCTGAAGTTAGGGAGAGTGACTCCTCCAGCTCTACTCTTCTTTCTCAAGATTGTTTTGGCTCTTTGGGGTCTTTTGTGTTTCCATACAACATTTTAAAATTACTTACAATCACAAGGTATGGAAGCAATCTAAGTGTCCAAGAAGATGTGGTATATCTCTCTGATGGAACGCTACTCAGGCATAAAGAAGAACGACATTTTGCCATTTGCAGCAACACAGGTGCACTTGCAGGGCCTTGTGCTAATTGAAAAAGCCAGAGAAAGTCTAATACCAGATGATATCACTTATATGTGGAATCTAAAAATTATAGCAAATTAGTAAATAAAACAAAAAAGAACCAGACTCATAAAGAACAAACTACTGGTTACCAGTGGGGAGAGGGAAGAGAGAGGGGCAGTATAGGGGTTATTATGGGATTATATGAAACCATGTTGGTTTTAGAAAAGGCAGAGGAATCAGAGATCAAATTGCCAACATCCACTGGATCATCAAAAAAGGAAGAGAGTTCCAGAAAAACATCTATTTCTGCTTTATTGACTATGCCAAAGCCTTTGACTGTGTGGATCACAATCAACTGTGGAAAATTCTGAAAGAGATGGGAATACCAGACCACCTAACCTGCCTCTTGAGAAATCTGTATGCAGGTCAGGAAGCAACCTATATGCAGGTTTGGAACAACAGACTGGTTCCAAATAGGAAAAGGAGTACGTCAAGGCTGTATATTGTCACCCTGCTTATTTAACTTCTATGCAGAGTACATCATGAGAAACGCTGGACTGGAAGAAGCACAAGCTGGAATCAAGATTGCTGGGAGAAGTATCAATAACCTCAGATATGCAGATGACACCACCCTTATGGCAGAAAGTGAAGAGGAACTAAAACGCCTCTTGATGAAAGTGAAAGAGGAGAGTGAAAAAGTTGGCTTAAAATTCAACATTCAGAAAACTAAGATTATGGCATCTGGTCCCATCACTTCATGGGAAATAGATGGGGAAACAGTGGAAACAGTGTCAGACTTTATTTTTTTGGGCTCCAAAATCACTGCAGATGGTGACTGCAGCCATGATATTAAAAGACGCTTACTCCTTGGAAGGAAAGTTATAACCAACCTAGATAGCATATTGAAAAGCAGAGACATTACTTTGCCAACAAAGGTCCATCTAGTCAAGGCTATGGTTTTTCCTGTGGTCATGTATGGATGTGAGAGTTGGACTGTGAAGAAAGCTGAGCACTGAAGAATTGATGCTTTTGAACTATGGTGTTGGAGAAGACTCTTGAGAGTCCCTTGGACTGCAAGGAGATCCAACCAGTCCATTCTAAAGGAGATCAGCCCTGGGATTTCTTTGGAAGGACTGATGCTGAAG